>SNQJ01S0022296.1:59275-95503 GCA_010110895.2 Picea sitchensis
GGTGAAGAAGTTGATTTTGGGGAGGGAGTCATGATTCCAGACATTATTCCATTTTGCTGAGTTTTGTTGTTCTCTCATGGAATCGAGGATCTTGTTATAACCTTCTTTAACTGAGTACCCTTTGTCCCCCCAACCCTGTTGTCTGGCGAGATTTTGAGGATGGGGGATTCCCCTTTCAGAAGAGAGATCAGGCGGTGAGCTTGAGTTATCAGGTGCTGCAGAACACACCCCAAGTTCCAGTCTCTCCAGATGACATTTTCGTTCTAGGCTAAGATGTCATACAGGGTGTGTTTTCTTGTGTCTATCATACAACATTTTAGATCCATGAAACCCTCTTCACGGGGATTGAAATCCACCCCAAATATTTGGTCCTGCTAAATTATGATTTTTTTCCCATTTCCCAAGATCTAGGAAACATGTTATTTGAAAAAGGGGGCAGTGGCCTTTATTAATTTCCAGATTTGAGAACCTATTTGTAGGGCTTGTGGATTGTCCAAACACCTTTTTCTTTTACCAAGTCTGTACTTTTTGATGATGGCCAGCTTCCACTAGTCATTATCTCTTGTAACTAACCTCCAGAGGATTTTAGCTCCCATTGCTGAATTGGTGATTTTGGGATCCCTGATTCCAAGGCCACCAATTTTTTTGGGCAGGGTGACTGCTTCACAGTTAACCAAGTGGAATTTTTTGTGGTTGGATTTTCCCCCTTGCCATAGGAATTTAAGAAGGAGTTGGGCCATCTGTTTTAAGATTCCCTTTGGGGATAGGAGTGTAGAGAATTGATACAAAGGGAGGGTTGAGAGAACAGATTTGATCATCACTACCCTTCCTGCTGGATTGAGCCACCTTGATCCCCATGTTTCCATATTTTCCTTAACCTCACTAAGGAGCGCTTTGATGCTGAGGGGGAGGCCCAGGTATTTGAAGGATTTCCAGTCTTGGGAAATGGTGAAACCCATGATTTGAGCAATTCCCACTCTGATGATTGTTGAGACATTCCAGGTATAAATTTGGCATTTTTCTTTGTTCATGAGTCCTCCTGAAACTAGAAGGAAGGTATCCAGGACTTGGAGGATTCTTCTGGACATAGTTTTTTAGGCTCTGCTTAGGATGATTGTGGCATCTGCAAATTGAGAGTGGTTCATTCTTTTGACTCCTTGAGCGATTTTTAATCCTGGGATATTTCCATTTGTGCTTTCCCATTCAAGATTTTTGTCTAAGGATTCTTCCATGATCACAAATAGCAAGGGGGGAAGGGAGCAACCCTAACTTAGACCTCTAGACACCTTGAATAAAGGACCCAGTCTTCCATTTAGGAGGGGCACTATCTAAGGGGAGGCGATACAAGAGTGGATCCAGTTCATGAAGCTTTGACTGAAGCCGAATTTTCTCATAACCTTGAAACGAAAATTATGTTCCACTATGTCAAAGGCATTGGCCATGTCCAGTTTTATAGCCATGCCTGAGTCCACTCGGGAGTTACTGGCATGAATTGCCTCTTCGACCAGGATGAAGTTATCCCAAATCTAGGGACCCTCTACAAAGCCTCCTTGGTTTGGCAGGATTAGCGAGCTGAGAAGGGGGTTTAGTCTGTTTGCAATAATTTTGGAGAGGATTTTGTAGGAAATATTACACAGGGAGATGGGCCTAAAGCGGTTTAGAGAGGAGGCACCCGGATCCTTTGGGAGTAGAGACAGGAAAGAAGAGTTAGTTTTCTCCTCCCAACTTTTTAGCCTTGTGTGCGAACGCACCATTCTTATGAAGTCTTTTTTGATGATATGCCAGCATTTTTTATAAAAATGTAGTGTGAAGCTATCTAGACCTGGGGCTTTTTCGTCTTGGAATTGATTCATAGCTCTTAGGATTTATGCTTCTTCAATGGGTTTGTCGAGGTGGACGTTATCATCCTCAGTGATGTTTCTGAGAATGTGCTGGAGAAAGACTTCAATTAGTTGATCCTCATCCTTACTAGAGGTGGTGTACAGATTCTGGAAATGTGAGGAGGTGTGTTTCTTGATTTGGGTGAAATCCTTTAGGATTTCACCATCGGGGGTTTTGAGTTCTGAAAATTGATTTGACCAGTTCCTGACTTTGGCTTGGTTGTGGAAGAAAGACGTGTTTTGGTCTCCTGCTTTCAACTAGAGACTCCTGGATTTTAGGCGCCAAGCGATTTCCTCTTCATCTAGAGCTTGTAGGTACTCTTTGTGGAGTTTTTTCTCTTGAATGAGGAGGTTTTGTTGAATCTCTATAGTTTCCATTTCTTCTTGTAGAGATTACAGCTGAAATTTTTTGTCTTTTTCTTTGATTTGCGAAGAGTTTTTAGCCCATCTCTTTAAGACATCCTTTACTAATTTTATCTTCTGCTCCCATATGTAATTTGGCGAGCCTGTGATCCACTGGTTCCATAATTGGGAAATGGATTGGATGAGCTCGGGGAAATCTAGCCAAAGGGGGTTGAGTTTGAAGGGGATTGGGCCCCAGTTATTTTGAGCTTCGAAGGCTAGTCTTATGGGACGATGATCTGAGCCCGCCCAAGGAAGATTCATAGAGCATAGTTTGGCAGGGAGGGATAGCAATGAGTTGTTGATCAGAAATCTATCTAATCTTGTGGCTATGTGCCCAGGCCCTGCTCTTCCATTATTCCAAGTGTACATTCCCTTATTCGAGGGAACATCAAAGAGATTGAGGTCTGAGATAAGGTCCTCCAACCTTTCCCAAAATTGATCCCTTACCACTGAGCCCCCTCTCTTTTCCTTTGAGGATCTGGTTGTATTGAAGTCACCTGCAATAATAAGGTTCTGGGGAGGATTTTCCTTAGCGAGGTCCAACCGAGATTGCCAACATTCATTTTTTTCATTGTGGTTGTTTGGCATGTAAAAATTGATTATGGAGTATTGCATACATGAGTCTTTATTAAGAATTTTTACCATAAGACAGAATTGGGTTTGCTCCTGCTCTTTTAAGTCGAATTCTTCAGTCTTCCAGAAAGTTATGATTTTGCCTGAAGCCCCTTTGGAGATTACTGCACGCCCATCGCATTTGCACCATATTTTTTGCAGATCTTTAGGGTTTCTTGCTCCCTCATTTTTGTCTCCTCGATCATGAGGATTGATCCCTCATTTTTGTCTCCTCGATCATGAGGATTGAAGGTTTTTCTACTTGTATCAATTTTTTGACTTCTTCTTTCTTGAGTTTACTTCCTCATCCCCTACAATTCCAGGAGACAGTTTTCATCATTTATCAGAGTGTTTTGGTTCCCCCCCTCTTGAGGGTTGTGAAGTTTCTCCCTTATGCTGGGTTGCCTTGTTTTTCCCAGATTTTCCATCTTTCTTTAGAGTCTCCTCGATTGTTTTTTGTATGCCCATTTCCTAATTTTCTATGTCTGCCACCGATTCTCTTTTATTTCTGTGTGATTTTCTTCCAATCTTTTTGTTGTTCGTTGTTTGAGTTAATTCCAAGTCGGAGTCTCTTTCTGAGGAGTCATGTCTCTCTTCTTCTGTCATTTCTGGGTTTTCCATAGCGTGGATGGGAGATATTTTGAGGAGTCTCCACTTAGATCCAAGACTTATTTTTCCTTTACTGGACCCTTACCGTTTCCTTCTCCTTCCTCTTCTTGTCCCTTTCCATTGTTTTCTTCCTGGGATTCCTTGATTTCTTCGACATTTCCATCTAGGTGGAGCTCTACATATCGATTGTGTCTTGATTCTCCTTTTTTAGGGGAACTTGATCTTGTTTCTTTTGGATCTGGAGGTTTTTCTCTTTGGTTTTGAGTCGGGATGGATTGGGTTTTCACATTTTCTTTTCTCCTCTTTGGATGTTGCCAGTGGTCTTGTTTGGGATATTGGTACTGCATGTCTTTGGCTTGGGGGCATGATTTGGCAAAATGTCTGTATTCATGGCAGGTTTTACATTTGAAGGGAATTTGCTCGTAGTCTACTTGTTGGATGTAAGACCAGTTGTCCAGGTTCAATTGTATTGCTTCAGGGAGACCTTTTTCCAAATCTACTTCAACACAAAGTTTGGTGCAGGCCTAAATTCCTTCCTGTGGTTCAGCACGATCAATGTACTTGCTGAGGGTGTTTCCTATGTTTCTAATGGTTTCATCATTCCAGCAGTGAAAGGGTAGGAAGGGCAACCTCACCCAAACTGGGATTGCTGAGGGAATATCATTCTTTGGGATAAAGTTGGGAGTCCATTTATTTAGGTGCATTCCTCTGGCCCCCATGAAGTAAGGATCGCTTCGAAAAATCAGATATCTATCCTCTCTTTTTTCAAACAGAAAGGCGAAGAATCCCTTACCACAGAAGGCTGCCGACAGTTGTTCCTTGATCAATTTGCTCTAGTTTGCTTCCAACCATATGTGCATGGCTTTTGGGGAAGGCCACGGCCTTGTAAATTGGTCAATTAATCCTTTGTCTATGAGTCTGAGATCCAAAGGTCACCTTGAAGGAGTGAATACTTCTACCTTAGGGATTTTGGCAGCCTTTTTTATGAAACATGAGGGCGAGGGCTTGGGATATTTAGCATAAGATGAGATGAGGGCCTGGAAGGCCTACAGGTCCGGGGACGAGGATCCTAGAGGTGTATCCCCTCCCTCAAAGGGTGACATTAAAGTGTGCACGCGAGTGTTGAAACCCTAGAGCCGTTTTTTGTAGAGTTGTCCTGCCTCAACGTGTGTAAAATAAATATTAATATTCAAAACATTTTTTATATTAATTTATTTTTTAAGTAAGAAAAATTTGCATATTTATACATATGAATATAATTTTTATTAATATAATCTTAAAATATTAACATATAATTTAATTATTGATAACATTTCCCCTAAGACACTCTCATCCAAGAGTGTATGCATATGCATAACACCATTGTGTTATTGATAACATTGATAACTATTTGAAGTGTGGAGTTGTGTGATTGTATGCATATGCATAAAAATATTCTATTATTGATAACATTGATAACTATTAGAGTAAGTGTTGATTGTGTGGGGATATACATGTGCGTAGGTGCGGAAGCTATATCTGTGCGGACTATATGTCTGTGTCGAAGATGCATCTATGCCGAAGATGTTAATGTTGATGATTATCAACAAAAGAAAGTCATTTTATGTAATTGTTTTATGTGTGTAAAATAAATATTACTATTTAAACGCTCTACATGAAAACGCTATGTGATTTCGCAACCCTAGTCATAATCTCCCAATCCCGCGGTTCCTAGCTGGAGGCTTTCTTCTTCTCGCTAGTTGATGGCCATGTCAGGGGGAGACCCAAACCCACCCGAATTTAACATGGATGCAGATTCCTTCAAGAAATTGGTAGCAACTCTCAAGAAACATTTTTCCCGCCCAACCCATACATAGTTTGTGAAAAATCTAGATTTGATCCTTGAGATTCAGAGCCTGCACGTCTTAGCCTGTTGTAAAGCCCTCACATCTTCTTAGAAAGGACTTATCAACCAGTTCACTAGATTATGGCCGTCTCCACAACAAATGGAAACTTGTCTAGTAAAAAACTAGATTCCCTTGATCAAAGGTAGTCTCGATCACTTCTTTTGCAGGAAGGGTTTCCATACTTTCTTTTTTGAATTTAAGGAAGACAAAGATCTGATTTTTCGCAATGGGAATTACTTCATGGCTCCGAGAGGAATGTATCTAGAAATATGGACACCAAATTTTGGCCCTAAAGTAGATATTCCTACGACAGTTCCAGTATGGGTAAAATTACCCCATCTCCCCCTCCACTACTGGGGTGACGATGCCTTAAAATGCATAGGGAACATATTGGAGAAATACATAGATAAGGATGAATTGAAACCTACCATGTATGCTTGTGGTAGAATATGTGTTGAAGTTGATATTGGAAATGGGTTCCCAGAAGCAGTCAAGCTCAAGTCTCTTGATGACTGGTCTCACATCCAAAAGGTGGACTACGAGAAGATGCCTTTCAAGTGTAAGGTATATCACGAGTATGGCCATTTTACTCGCGATTGTCCCAAATTCCCTCAGGGAGACCTTGCAACCCAGGATGAGGCCAATGAAGGATGACAACCTGTAAGGAAAAAGGATAATAATGGAAAATCAGGTGGAGCCAAAAGTGGTGCAACACCCAAACCCAGCGACGAGCCATCCTCAACTCAGAAAAATCTTGAATCCTAATGGAAATACTTATCAAGCAAGTAACCCTAAGCAGCCAAATCGACATCAAGAGACATCGAAAATATATAAAATCCTAGAAGAAACAAAAAATGAGAGCAAACCAATAGAACCTAATGAGTAAATGCCGACAATATCTAACTCGGCACAGCAAGACCCAGTTCATATGGAAATAAAAGAAGATGAAGAGGAATCGGAGGAGGAAGTCAACAAAGATGAAGGAAGACGAAGAAATCGATCACATACACAAGACCAAATTATAACCAAGGGTAAATCAAAACAGACCTAGGAGGAAGGAGACTCTGAAAAAAATAGCAGAAAGATAGGAACACAATCAAGCAAGGACTCCAGAAAAGAGAAAACCAACAAAGAAAAACCAATGGGCCGACAACATTCTATTGAGACATCCATAGGAAATATGAGCAAGAAAAACAGTTAAAGAAATACAGAAATGCAAATACCCCTCACACAAGGGGGAAAACCCTCATAATCTTCTAAATGATGATGATGAAGCTTCTTTCCTCAAACTGCAAGGGTTTTGGTAGTAAACATAAAGTTGAAGCCCTTAAGGACCTCACAAAAATAGAAATTCCCTCAATCATTCTGCTCCAAGAAACAAAACTGGAGGAATCAACAGGAGCAGGCAAGAAAGCTTTAAAAATTGGAAAAGGATCAACTATCAACTCATCTAGAGCCTCCATAGGAATCATGACCTTATGGGACACCACCAAAGTAGAAGAAAAATTATTTTTTCTCTCTCATCACTAGTTGTTATCAGTTTTTAGAAATAATCAATCAAGAATGAAAGTCACAGTATTAAATGTCTACATGTCATTCAAGCATAAAGAAAAGATATACTACTGGAAATCTATTGTGATCATAAAAGATGTAATAGATCTCCATACATGTATAATAGCAGGGGATTTCAACACGATTCTCAACAACAATGAAACAAGGGCAGGCTTATATAGTCTGAGATCCCATGTGGGAGCATATCGAAGACCTGATAATGGAGTGGGACCTAATGGACATCAAGCCCTTAAAAGGAAAACATAAATGGAGTAATAAAAGGATTGTTTCCAGTCACATTGTCGCTTGTCTAGATCACTTTCTCATCCATAGTAACTTCTACCTTGAGTCCTTATCCATCACATCCCAGATTCTAACCTCAGTTTTCTCTGACCATAAACCCATCTCCCTCTCTCTAGACTCCCTAAAAAACCTTGGTCCCATCCCCTTTCACTTCAACCATATTTTTTTGTACCATCAAGAAGCAATCTCCTTAATCAAATATGTTTGGAAAATCTTGATTTCTGGCTCGCCAAACTTTGTTTGGTAAAGCAAGCTAAGGTCCATTAAGCAACCTCTAAAATAGTGGGATAAAACCTCCTACATCTCACCCTTCAAAGAAAAAGAAGAAAAACTAGCCAAATTGGACGTTATCCAACAATCAATGGAGGAACAAGAGATGAATGAGAAGATCATATAGAAGGAAAGACAAGTCGGTCAATAAGTGCATGTATGCTTCATGAAAGAAGAGGAAGAATGGTGTATAAAATGACACAACTTGTGGCTATGATCAAGGGACCAAAATAATTCCTTCTTTCACAAACAAGCTCAAGCAAGGAAGCAACACAATACATTTAGCAAGATCCAAACAGAGTTTGGGCCCTAAGTCATAGAATACTTTGAGCAAATTAAGGAGGAAGTCAACGAACATTTTTCAAAAGTTATACATAGAAGAAAATGAAGAAGACTCAACAAACAATGAAATGGAGATGTTTGAACACATCCCAAGCAATATAACACCTAAATAAAATGAATTTTTGTTAAAATAAGTATCAGAGGATGAAATTACAATAGTTGTTTGGAGCCTAGAGTAGGACAAATCCCAAGGCCTAGATGGATTCTCAATCCATTTCTTTAAGGTCTTCTAGGATACAATTAAATATGATTTGAATAAAATGATCAATCATACGTTAAGAAAGAAGAAAATTGGGGGAGATACCAACTCCACCTTTCTAGCCCTAATCCATAAAGAGGTCAACCTATCCTCCTTTTCCCACTTCCGTCCCATATCCCTATGCAATTCAGTCTACAAAATCCTCACAAAATTCATTTCCAATAGAATAAACCCCCTTCTTCCATCTATGATCTATGGAAACTAGGGAGGTTTTATGTCAAACAAGCAGATCACAGACAATATCATTTTGGTCCAATAAGACATGTTCAACAACATAACAATGAAGGAAGAGGGCATGGTCATAAAACTAGACATGGAAAATTCCTTTGATTGCATCAAGCACTCCTTACTCCTAGCGACTATGAGGAAGTTTGGATTTACTGAAGAATTTTTCGACTGGATCCATGCTTGTATAGGATCACCATGGATAGCTCCCATGGTCAATGGGAGACCCTTGGCCTTATTTCAATCAAGCATAGGATTGAGACAGGAGGTCCCCTTATCTCCTTTGTTATACATCCTAATGGTTGAATTGTTGGGTAGGAAACTAGAGCATGAAAGAAGAATGGGACGACTACCCGAGATCAACTTTGAGCATGGAATCAGAGAAATATGTAGCACACCTGGCCCCTAAATACTCTTTTAAGGGGTGGGGAATCATAATTTCATTTTTTCCTTAATTAATCAAACCCTCCTTCCAGGGTCTGTATCATGTTCTACTCGTCTAGAGCTCTCCAACCACTGTCTCCATGCTCAAAACCGAGCTCAGGACTGGAAGATATGTCCTTCCCAAGTTCTTCGAGCGTTTATTGGCCAAGGGCCATGTGACTTCCATGTGGTTCCATCTCATACGTATCATCCCGAGTTCTCTGAGATACTGGAGCTTCCATCACTCCTAAATCTATGGTGGAAATCCAACCATCCATAATCCGACAATGGATCTTCCTCCACGTTAACGCTTATGCCTAAGGGAAAGGTTCGGTGTTCGGTGCTTCGTCCCTTTTGGGACTATGCGGCCTAATGACCCAAGTCTCTCGAAGTACCTAGATCTCGAAGCCCTGTGAGCTTGCCACATGGCTCCAACCTTTGACCCTTTTGGCTTATCCTCGACACTACACTCCAAACCTCCAGAGTCCTAGACTCCCAAAGGGTCCACCCTCACACTGGGTGACATACTAGATGAAAAGGAAAATAAGGGTGGGTCCTGCCTACTTCTCCTACCAAATGGACCAAACAGTAAGTTTCAAGTGTGATACACAGCAAGGCAGAGATGACACATGGTCCCTTTAGTGGGTGACATGTGTCACGTATTAATAGGCCTATAGGGTCTACAAAACGCATGAATCCAGGTGACAAGTGGCACGTTGATCGTGGGTCCATGTCACCCTAGATGACATCACTATGCGACATCACTTCAGACTGATAGCCTTCCAATCCCCTCAATATCACAGTCAAGGTGTGTTCATGTAACCCTTGGATCGACAGCCTCCGTTACTTCGTAATTTCGACATTTTGGGAATCCGTGGTGTGACTTCGTCCTTACTCCCGAAATTGGTCAGCGTCAGGCTGACCACAACCTAGATTTAACGGTCAAGTTTTGTCCATGTATACTCACAAATATACGTCTCTTGTGGCTTTGGTACTTTGGCCTTCGGGAGTTTTGCGGTGAAAACTCCTTGTGACTCCCAGAGTTGGTCAACACCGGACTGACCACAGCTTAGATCTGACGGTCAGGCTTCATCCATGTGAATCCACAGATCCATGACCAGTGTTACTTCGGGCTTCGAAGCTTATTGACATGCCACACCTCAATTCATCAGAAGTACCAAGTCTTCGAACTACGAGATCTGGCACCACGTGTCCCCTATATATCGACGACTGAGATTTATTTTGTTGTTTGTGGCTTCAGGAGTCTTCACACCTTAAAGACTCTCGTACAAATTCCTATGGAGTGTCAAGCCTCCAGACTAGGATATATAGGGCCACATGTCACTGGTAGCAACGAATAAGATTTACTCCAGCCTTCGAAGCTTCACGACTCCAACATTCGGGGTTTCTGGTGTTATACCCCTTTCGAATTTTCCCTAGGGTTCCTAGGTCTTGGTCATATGGATCCTCCAAAATTTATAATGGGATATACATTTATCTCTTGGTCGAGAATTCACTAAGGCCGTGAGCCTGAACCATTGGTCACAAAGATGAAAGTTTTGGTGGATGCACCCCCTTGTCTGCACTCTGAGAGCACTATACCTCTTAAGCTTACTATTACCTCAAATGAATTGACGGGACGCTCCTTGTGTTTCTTCCATAGTTTAGAACTTAGAGGTTTCTCCACTCCTACATAGCTTGTGTAGGCTTTGTGCACATTCATGCTACCTCTCTTGAGCTTGACGAGCTCCCTTATCTAGGAGGTCGAGAATAACTACAAGTGTAAACTTGCACACGTGAAACGGTGCCCAAGGTCGACGCACTCACAATTCAATTGTTCTAACTTGAGCCACTATAGGACTCGAGCATTTGTGTGTACAAACCATGTCCAAACCATATATTTCCTTACTTTCCTAAGTACATAATCAAGCAAAAATAAAGGAACACAACATATCCATCAAGCACACATGCACATCCCTGAAACATTCACAGGATATCCAAATTTATTTTACAGTTACAACTCAATTACACAGGGTATAATAATACTTATCTATTACAGGTCGTAGCCAACTAACTAGATGTGGGTGTTATCCTTTCCACTCAACCATAGGCTCAGAGGAATTCACTCTTAGCACTCTTTCCACCCCCATTCCAAGCCATGATATCACTAGGGAATTTATGCCAAATTCTCTGAGATCCTTTCTCTATCACAGCCTTTGTGAGGTTTATCATATGTTTCCTCAGCATCAAGCTCGCAACCTTTTGCTTAGGTTTTTTTCTTCTCCATTTATCCACTAGAGAGCCTCATGTGTCCTCCTCTTCCCCCTGATCTATCTGCTTGCCCTTCTCTCCTTGCACACATCCCTCCTTGGGAAGGTTCTCCTTTCTGCCATGTTCCTTCTATCAGAAGGAAACTCAGGTCATCCTGGGTCTGCCAAACCTTGTGGTACTTCGAGCAGACATTCTTCGGCCAAACCATGCTTACTTCATTAACTGATTCCTCTCCTTGGGATCCAGAGGGGGTTTACTATTCCAAACAAGGGGAAATTTGGGGTCATTTTACATAATGAACCCTCTCGTATATTTTTCCCATTATTTCCTCTAGTGATATCATGACCAGTACTTCAAGGATTCACCCCCACAGTCAGTTAATGGAAGTTTAAACCATAATACATTTACATTGTTCCCATGTCACAACATGGTAATCATGATTAATGATTATTTACAAGCAGGGGGAAACAGAGGTGTTACAATCCCCTCCCCCTTAAAGGAACATTGTCCTCGGTGTTCTTTCTCAGTGACACATGCCATGCCTTTTCTCATTCAACCTCTTTAGAAATATTGATCCTCTTCCTTGGTCAGGTCCTTTTCAGACTCTTGGCCTTCATTACTTGCCTTAAAAATTATGGGAAAGCAAGCATATTAGTCACGATTTTCATGTGAAAACTTTTGTTGTTGTGAAAAATTCAAGAGGAAAATGTCATGATATAGCACAATACTTATTTGTGAAATTTGTGGATTTGCATCCACATGGATGTCTTGTTCTCTTGGATTACTATTTTTCTTGGACATACCCATTGTGTGCATGATCCCAGTCAATATTTTACAAGGATGATCAAAGTCTCCTCTTCCTTGTAGTCGCTCACCCTCCAGGCCCAGGCTCAGGTATCCCCTTCTCTCCTATACAGTTCCTCAGGTGATCCTTCTTGCCTTGCCAAGGATTTATCGCATAGGAAGAGTTCCAGAGACTTCATTGAGCCTTACAGTTGAGGCATCCCTCATACCTTCTCTGCCGAGACATCCCTCTTGCTTGTGTTACCACAACACAACATGATCTATGGTGATCGTGACTTACCACAAGTTTTTCATGTCTCAACAATAGCCATCTTTCACGCTTTCCAACTTTGACATCCTTCATCTTTCCTCCCTGGACATATACTTTTCTCCTCACCTATATCACAGGTATACATAAATTTATGGGATATCATCATAAATTTTAATTTCATAATTTGATTGCAAATATGTCACCCACAGATTCTTCCCATTCTACATTTAGCATTCATATATGTTCTGCACAGGAAACAGATTCACTAGCATGAGACTTTCCTTCCCATAGTAGTTTGGATCAACAGGTAATTGGTCTTCCTTATGGGCTTACAATGTTGCCATATCCAAGACCCTTCTCTTCTTGCCATTTCAACATTACTCATCCCAACAAATTGTTAGTTCCCATGCACATTATATTTTCATTGCACGCTTGCAGTGGTTCAAAAACAATTTTGTAACCGTGCCTACTAACAATCAAATTCATTTGCTCAAAAAGGAAAATATTGTTCCTCGTAGTTTGGCTCGGCATGAAATTTGGTCTTCCTTATGGACTTACAATATTTCCATATCCAAGACTCTTTTCTTCTTTCACTTTCAACTTCAATCAACCAAACAAATTGTTAGTTTCCCATGCACATATATTTTCATTGCACCTTTACAATGACATCAAAAGAAATTCTTAAATTTTGCATGCTAACATTCAAATCACCTCTATAAAAACATGAAAGGAAACCTCATTCCTTACCTATGCATCATTTCAACATACCAAACCTTTCAAAATGTCGTTCAACATTAAGTGAATTTAATCAAAGGGGCCAATATCCGTGGCCACATTTACTTACCATGCACCCTTGCATTAATTTCAAGTTTACCATACTTATGAAAAGCATATTTCCATGGTGGGTTGGAGTTCAACCAACCTCTTCACCATGTGGATTATTCATCCTCATTCACTCTTACAACATGACTATGCTTCCTGCTACAGGATGATCATGATCCCAGATCAACACATATGAAACTAGAAGTTTCTTTTAAATGCACCCAAGCATTCTTCCTTCATTAGTAACTAGGGTACCAACACTCATGGCCACCCAAATTTTCTATTTTATTTAACACCTTTACAATTCAAGTAGACTACTGGAAGGTCTTCCTTCCTCGATGGGAAATCCATTGTCTTCCCTTTATGAAAACATTCATTTCCTCAAAGCAATTCCATGCAATGTGCTAACTATGAACACCTATATTCCCAATCTCCCTAGATTGGTCATTGTACCCATGGTACTCTTTTCTCATGCATTTTATTGTAAGGATTGTAACTAATCCTTGACTGGCATAGATGTCCTCTCTCTAATTTTCATATTCTTCTTTCCTGAATCTTGCCCCACTTGGGTAGCAATAACATACAACAATCACTCACAGTTATTTGATATCTTTAAGATAATGAAATCTTTTCAGAAGGGATTCTTACCAAATTCCTTCATGCCTTATGCCACGTAGGTATGGACACTTTTATACATGTTCTTGGTTGCTAGCACCCTCTTTCTAACTTTTACCTCATCAGTAGTGATTTATGGGAACTTTTACAGTCCCTTCAGCAATATTTCAATAGTGGCCTTCTCATAGTCATCCTCTGCTTGAGGTTGTTCATCATTGGCAATTGTTTTCCTCAACAACTCCAATTTCTTTCTACACATGACATACATCATAAATATATTAGTCGCCATGTAAAATAAAAGAATGAAATTACCATAGCATTTAAATCAATAAACAGTTTCAGATATGTCCTTGCATATCTTTATGCACTTGTCACATTGTTCTCAATGTTTTTGTGAGTGCGACCTCAATCAAACTTTAAGTTGTTTCAATATTATATAGCCAACCATATTCTCATGTCTTAAAAAATTTCACATACCATCCTTTCAATTTTCTCTTATCCCATAGAAAAACATTAGACAACAAGAAAGGAGTTAAAGGATTTTTCCCTTTTCTAACGGTACTGGTTCTCACAGTTGCTCATTTAAGGCTTATAATTCTATTAAACAGTTCAGAGTTCTTAGGGTGGGAAAAGTGCTCCTCCTTTTCTCTTTCTTTGCTTTTGCAATTTACTCCATGTTGGGATTTTCCTGCTCTTTTCCTTGAGGAGCCTTAGTTAGGCCTCGCCCTAACCTTTTTGGATACAACATGCTTTCATAGCAACTTTTTTTTTTTTGGTTCATAATGGATCATGGACCTATGCATCTTGCACATTATATTTTCAGTTAGTCAGAATGGTCAACCTTCCTTCATGTGTCTTCCATTCATTCATTTGTTTTAGAGTGTAATCTAGGATTTATCAATTCTCAGTAGTCATTAAGGTTGTGACTATGTTCTCCTGACAGAGCCTTCACACAATTCCTCCACAGGGAACTTCTTCAACATGCAACTTTCCTTGTTACATATTCATCACTATTTTTGATGGCCTCAACCTTGAGTTAGCTTCAGCTTGTTACCAAACATTCCATAAGGAATATAAACATACATTTATGTCATGCATCCAACTTCTTTATCCACACCTATTCTGGTTTTTGTTAACTTACACCCATGATGTACTTAACCATATGCATAATCATAAGCCTGTGTGTAGCTTCCATAGGTATATTTCACAACCCACATACATCTCTACTTTAAAATCAGTTGACTTTGGATTGTTCACAATCCTTCTCATGTGATCCTCAAAGGCATAATCATTTGCCTCTTATCATAACAACATAACATCTTTGCTCATTTACTCGTTCATCTATTTATATCATTCTTTCCTGAGGGAATGTGATACATTCCCCTCAAGTTATCATTTCAAACAGAACTTCCATGACTCTTCAGAATAGAGTCAGCCATGCATCCATGGTATTCATTTAATCTTGGCAAGTGTGATTCTTTCCTCACATATCACTCATCAAGGTAGCCATATTGTGCCTTTAGTTTACATGTACTTTTATATTATACATGTGCATCACTTGCACATTTAATATCATTCATATCTAGTTGGTATTAATATTAGGCTTCATATCAATAAGCTTCATAATGCATTAAATCCATCCACTCAGGCATAATTAAACACAACTAAGCATTCATCATGCAAGCTTATTTCTTGCACCTTCTCCATGTCATCCACACACATGGACATGTCAAACTTCCAGATCCTTCTCCCAAGGATCTTCCAATCATTCTTATGATAAGTCTCATAGGGATACTCATCACTTAGATGTTCTCTCAGCTGAGAGCTTGCAGTCATATTATTCTTGTAAGCATATATACACATATTTGTATATATGTAGGTGCACCTCTTGCACCTTTTCTATCTCATTCATATATCTATATTTCATTCATGTCATTACACCCATGTTGTCAACAGGTCATTAATGACCAATGAAAACCAACAATAGGTCTTACACTACAACCAACCATAGGCTTAATTGAGTCTATTTGCATGTTACATTCATGCAACCATTATAGGTCAAGTAAACTGACCCTACACATTTTCATCATGCCTCTGGTCATGAGGAGTTATATACTCGGGTTTTAGTCTTTTAATAATGCAGTAATTATAACTGCTAAGGATCCTACATGTCCTTACCAGATTTCCTTAACCATGAAGGAATTCTCCATGAGGATCTTAATCCTTATATAATCAGTTGTATTAACTGCAAGAGACTATTCATGCCCTAGCAGGAAGACAATGTTACACTATAACATAACAACTTAGTTCATGTCCCTTGTCTGGCTCATGCAGCTTCATAACAGGGTTTATGTCACCTATGCCATTCACATTGCTATTTTAGTCTAAATATCAGGGTTCTTTAGTGACAGATTACAGTCACTCATATGACTAGTCTCACAGTCATAATGGAATCTCTCCCTAAACTCCCTCTTATAGATATATGAGTATACAAATCCATATCCAGATGGCTACCATCCACCATTGGATGTCAATCTAACCCATTGGTCATCCAAAGGTGTTTTGACACCTCTTTAATCAGACCTTACATTGATTTCTCATTAATCCTCTGGTTGGGAGGGCTCGTATACATATATTGGGTTTAATCCTTTGTTAAAACAATAATTGTTATTGTTACGGATCCTTTCGATCCATTCACATCCAATTCTTGTTATTAATGCTCATCGGCATAATCCCAACCCTGTAGGATTGGCCATCATTTCCGAAAAGAAAATGATAGGATTCCTTTTCCATAGACAAGCATGATTCAATGTCATTGGGTAAAATCCCCAATTAAATATTAAATCTGCATCCTTCTACTCAAGGAACTTATGCAGATGATTTCCATTTGGCAGTAATATTCACAACATGCTCATCTTAGCCTCGGTAACCCAATCTTATGTCTGTACAAAATCATGTACGATTGCACAGTGAAGTCAACTTCTTTATTTGGAAACATTAGCAACATACAAGGCAGATTTCCAAAACATCTATCAACAGTAGAAGGTTTCATTCCTCTCTTCAGTAGAGGTTTACTAAGCCTCTTAGGAATGGGTAAAATAGGGCGTTACCCCTTAAATTCCTTTAATAATATTTTTATACGACTTGTGCATGAGCCCAAGCATGCTAAGTGTTGTAACATCACTCTAATACCACTTTGTAACACACCCGACCCTTAAATACTCTTTTAAGCGATGGGGCATCATAATTTCATTTTTCCTTAATTAATCAAACCCTCCTTCCAGGGTCTCTATCATGTTCTGCTCATCCATAGATATCCAACCATTATCTCCATGCTCAAAACCGAGTTCCGAACTGGAATATATGTCCTTCCCAAGTTTTTTGAGCGTTTATTGGTCAAGGGCCATGCGACTTCCACGTGGTTCCATCTCATACGTATCATCCTAATTTCTCCAAGATCTCGAAGCTTCCATCACTCCTAAATCTATGGCAGAAATCCAACCATCCATAATCCGATGACGGATCTTCCTCCACGTTAACACTTACGCCGAAGGTAAATTTTTGGCATTTGACACTTCAACCCTTTTGGGAGTATGTAGTCTAATGACCCAAGTCTCTTGGAGTACCTATCTCTCGAAGCCCCATGAGCTTTCCACGTGGCTCTAGCCTTTGGCCCTTTTGGCTTATCCTTGACACTACACTCCAAACCTCTGGAGTCCCGGACTTCCGAAGGGTCCACCCTCGCATGAGGTGACATACTAGATGCAGAGAAAAATACAGGTGGGTCCCACCTACTTCTCTCGCCAAATGGACCAAATGGTAAGTGTCATGTGTGATACGCGGCAAGGCAAAGATGACACATGGTCCCTTCAATGGGTGACATGTTGCACGTGTTAATAGGCCTATAGGGTCTACAAAATGCACGAATCTAGGTGACAAGTGAAACGTTGATCATGGTTCCACGTCACCCTAGGCAACATCACTATGCCACATCACTCTGGACCAATATCCTTCCAAGCCCTTTAATCTCACAGTCAAGGTGTGTCCACGTAACCCCTGGATCGACGACCTCCGTTAATTCATAATTTCGACGTTCGGGGAATCCATGGTGTGACTTCTTCCTTACTCTCGAAGTTGGTCAGTGTCGGGCTGACCACAACCTAGATCTAATGGTTAGGCTCTATCCACGTATACTCACATATATACGGCTCTCGTGGCTTCAAGACTTCAGCCTTCAGTAGTTTTGCGGTGAAAACTCCTCGTAACTCCCGGAGTTGGTCAACTCTTGGCTGACCACAGCTTAGATCTGACGGTTAGGCTTCGTCCACGTGAATCCACAGATCCATGAATAGTGTTACTTTGGGCTTTAGAGCTTATCGAAATTCCACACCTCAAGTTCCCCGGAGTACCAAGTCTCCGGACTATGAGATCTAGCGCCACGCATCCCCTGTATATCGACGACTGAAATTTACTCCGTTGTTCGCGGCTTTAGGAGTCTTCACATATTAAAGACTCTCATCCAAATTCCTTTGGAGTGTCAAGACTCTGGAACACAACATCTAGTGCCATGTGTCACTGGTGGAAATGACCAAGATTTACTCCGGCCTTCGGAGCTTCACGACTCCAACATTCAAGGTTTCTAGTGTTATAACCCTTTTGAATTTTCCCTAGGGTTCCTAGGTCTTGGTCATATGGATCCTCCCAAATTTCTCATGGGCTATACACTTAGCTCTTGGCCAGGAATTCGCTAAGGTCGTGAGCTTGAACCCTTGGTCACATAGATGAAAGGTATGTAGGATGCGGCCCCTTCTCTGCACTCTAAGAGCGTTATGCCTCCTGAGCTTATTGGTACCTCAAATGAATTGAGGGGACGCTCCTCGTGTTTCTTCTGCAGTTTAGAACTTAGAGAGTCCTTCACTCCTACGTAGCTTGTGTAGGTTATGTGAACCTTCATGCTACCTCTCTTGATATTAACGAGCTCCCTTATCCAAGAGGCCCAAAATAATTGGAAGTGTAAACATGCACACATGAAACGGTTCCCAAGGTCGACGCACTCACAATTCAGTTGTTCTAACTTGAGCCACTACAGGGCTCGAGCATTTGCATGTACAAACCATGTCCAAACCATATAGTTCCTTACTTGCCTAAGTACACAATCAAGAAAAAATAAAGGAACACAACATATCCATCAAGCACACATGCACATCCCTGAAACATTCACAGGATATCCAACTTTAGTTTACAGTTACAACTCAATTACACAAGCTACAAGAATACTTATCTATTATAGGTCGCAGCCAACTATATGAATGTGGGTGTTCTCCTATCCACCCAACCATAGGCTTAGAGGAATTCACTCTTAGCACTCTGGCCACCCCTGTGCCAAGCCATGATATCACTAGGGAATTTATGCCAAATTCTCAGAGATCCTTTCTCTGTCACAACCTCTGCGAGGTTTATCAAATGCTTCCTCAACATCAAGCTTGTGTCCTTCTGCTCAGGTTCTGTTCTCCGCCATTTCTCCACTAGATATCCTTGCGCGCCCTCCTCTTCCCCCCGATATGTTTGCATTCCCTTCTCTCCTTGCACACATCCCTCCTTGGGAAGGTTCTCCTTTCTACCTCGTTCCTTGTGTCAAAAGGAAACTCGGGTCAGCCTGGGTCTGCCAGAACTTGTGGTACTTTGGGATGACATTCGTCGGCTAGACCATGCTTCCATTCATGGGGGTGGATGATTATTCAACCACCATTCCTTCCTTCATTAACTGATTCCTCTCCTTGGGATATGGAGGGGTTTTATTATTCCCAACAAGGGGAAATTTGGGGTCATTTGACAGAATGAAACCTCTCTTATAGTTTTTTCATTCTTTCCTCTAGTGATATCATGGTCAGTACTTCAAGCCTTCACCCCCACAGTCAGTCATTGGCAGTTTAAACCATAATAGATTTACATTGTTCCCATGTCACGGCATGGTAATCATGATTAATGACTAATTACAAGTTGGGGGAGTATTACAAAATCAACCACTCCCAGTTTGTGGATGACACACTCTTAATGGGAGAAACATCAACAATTATTGAAAAAAGGTTCAAAATAACTTTGGATACCTTTCTAAGAGCCTCAAGAGGAAAGGTAAATTATCACAAAAGAAAACTATATGGTTGGAACATTTCAAAGGAAAAATTACAGGCTATAGCTAGAGTCCTTGGATTTTCATATTCAGAACAATGGTCCTCTTTCACTTATCTTGGCATGCCCATCTCTTCACAAAATCTCTCCTCTCAATATTGTCTCCTTGTTCTTGGCAAGATGGCTTCAAAGATTCAACAGTGGGAAGCTCGTTGGCCCAACCCAACAGGTAAGATCATCCTTATTAAATATGTTATTTCTTCATTAACTATATATCAGTGTGCAACCCTACTAGCCCCCAAAGGAATCTTTGAAAACATAGTCAAGACAATAAGAAAATTCCTATGGGAGGGAGGAAAAATGAACACCAAAAATTTTCATTTAATAAATTGGGCAACTGTGAGAATGGAAAAAGAAAAATGGGGGCTAGAAATTCGAGACCCAACACTCATGAATATCACTCTTGGAGAAAACTTTGTTTGGAGAGTAGTGACAGGAAAATCAAAATGGTGGAAAGAGGTCATAAGCTCCAAATTTCGTCCAGGCACACGACAATGAGGCCTATATCACCCTATTCGAGATGGCAAAGGCTCTCCAATTTGGAAATTAATCAAAGCCTCTGCCACTTTAATTCAATCCAAGCTCTCCTGGAAACCTAGTAACAGATAGACTATTTTTCTTTGGGAAAACAACATTATGGGTTAGCCTCCCTTAGGGGACCTTGAAGAAATCCAGGATCTATGGAATTGGGGCCTCAAAAATGGAGTTAAAACACTGGTATACATCTCCATATGGACGATCTCAGGGAATTGGAATGGATGGAAACAACTCACTCTTCCATATCATCTCATATCACTAGCCTCAATATTCTACAAGAATCTCTCAGGATGCGCCCCCATCAATATGACAACCCCGGATGATCATAGCTGGGGAAACCAATAATACTATGTTAAATATGGCTACCTCCATTTACTTCATGCTCTGTAAGGCCCTCCAAGATCAAAAATTTGGAAACACATATGGGCGGGAGACTCACTACCTAAAAACAACACTTTCTCATGGATCATGGGAAATGCTCACTGCAAAAAACTTGCAAAAAAGGGGGATAATGGGTTCATCACAATGTGCACTCTGCAAATCAGCAATAGAATCTATGCATCATATCTTCTTATACTTCCCATTCGTCACTCAAGTTTGGGACCTCCTATACAATAACTTACAAACTCGGTACATCAAACCTTATAATTGGAATGAAATGTTCATCCTTTGGAGGAAACAATACACAAGAAACTTTGTCAAAAATCCAACTCTTCAACGAATCAGGAAGGAAATCCCCAAATTCATATGCGGGGGCATATGGCTAGCACACAATAAATCATTTTTTCAGAACATCCTTGTGCCAACAACACAAGTCCTAACCTCAATTTGTAGCCTCCTCAGATAAGTATTTCTCTCAAAGAAAATGACAATGAAAGATTTGACACAAATGAGTTTGACAGAAAAGAAATGGATTGAAAACATCTTTGCTCGAAAGCTCCCTCTATCTCAACTAAGCACATCTAAGCTCCCAACCCATCACACCTGGAAATTAAGAATGAAGGAAGATTAATTTCTACATTGGAGGCAACTAAAAAACAAGAGAGTGTTATTCTTCATGGGGCCTCTAAAGGAAATCCTGGAGCAACAGGTGCGGGGGGTGGATAGTCCTTGATCCCGATGGACAAAAAAATTTCTCCTATGCTTGGGGACTAGGAACAAAAATAAACAATCACAAAGAATTCCATGCAACTTACATGGGATTAAAATTAATGGAAGCGGACCCCGAAAGAGAAGTGACAGTGAACTGAGACTCTGAGCTAATAATAAGAGGACTTCGCAATCCAAGCTCTTGCAAAGCTCTACTACAACAACAAATGTACTATCAGGTCAGTGGAGAATTATGAAAGTTCAAGAAGGTTGATTTTTATCACATTCTTCGGCATCAGAATGCACAGGCAAACAAAATGACAAAAGAAGTTAGAGACCTATCTCAAGGAGAACTTTGGCACCAATGATCAAAACAAAATCACCCTTTTCCATGACTAAGGACAAAGAAAATTTTATATTGGGTAATTTATCAACCTTCAACCTTGGCAACCAATTCATCACAAAATTTAAGGACAATAAGACACCAAGCAACACAAACATGCAACACATGACAAGCCATCAATCAAATCATTATTAGTGCCAACCAAAGGTCCCAACATCCCCATCTGATCTCGTTAGTATTCAACAAGGGTTACAGGCTATTCACTATTAGGAAGTTGAAACAATGGATGAATGTGGGATCACCCTAGTACATTGCACTAGCTCGATGGATCTCCTATCCTCCCTCGTGCCAACATAGTTTTTGAAAATGTTAAGATAGGCAAAGCAAGTCTCCATAGAAATAGATTGTAGTATCTGTATATTGTTGACAATAGGCATGCAATATCAACAATTAGGCACCAAATTTCCATTCTAAATTTATGTAAACCCTTTCTGCCTTTCTTTGCAGTGGACTATTACCATTAATAAAAATACTCCTTTTTGTTAAAAATAAATATTACTATTTAAAACATTTTTTATATTAATTTATTTTTAAGTAAGAAAAAATTACATATTTATGCATATGAATATAATCTTAAAATTTTAACATATAATTCAATTATTGATAACATTTTCCCCTAAGACACTCTCATCCAAGATTGTACGCATATGCATAACAATATTCTATTATTGATAACATTGATAACTATTTGAAATGCAAAGTTGCGAGAGTGTATGCATATGCATAAAAATATTCTATTATTGATAACATTGATAACTATTAGGCAGAGTATTGGTTGCACAGGGAATATACTTATGCAGAGGCGCAGAAGTTATATATGTGCAGACTATATGTCTCTGTCGAAGATGTATTTGTGCAAAAGATATATATCTTTAACAATATTTTTTAAGTTAAACATATGCATAAAAGAATTTTGTTCACTTTGTATACTCACATTCTCAAGAAGATGATTATTACAATGAGGCTCCAAAGGCCTTTTTAACATAAATAAATCAAAAAACCTAACCCTGAAAGATGAAAAACCAACAATGTTGTGACCATGTTTTGGGTAGTTTGGTGTATCAACTTCCCGTGGACGTAACTTTGGCATATGATCTCTGTTTGGGGCACATTATAGCTCGTTGGAAAGGTATTGACGAGGATCTTAATTTTGGGGTCTCAATTAGATATTTTAAGAATCATTAAGGTGTCCAATCACGAAAAAACTTCATTTAGGCCTTCGAAATGGCCCCAAAAGTTTAGGAACCAAAAAACTGTTAAAAATAGTAAGTTGCTAACATATTGTTTTGAGCTAGTTGGAATAGGTGGGTGGCCACCGATATCCACCTAGATCAATCCTCCCTCCTTAGGAATCAATGGTCTCCATTGCGTTCAGTTCCCGAGGGAGAGGGGAAAGCGCTTGCTAAATCTGAACCTTGGTGAGTTGCTTGCCTTGCTAGAGAACTTGTGTTGCTTGGTTTGTGGGAGGTTGTTGAGAACCCAATGAGATGATTGTGTGCATAAGGAATATTTGCACTTTTCTTCAGTATTTTCGATTTGCTTATGCCGGATAGAAGGTGCTTGGACTAAGGTTGCAATGGTTGCAATGTCCTTTTGTT
Source organism: Picea sitchensis (assembly GCA_010110895.2). NCBI lineage: Eukaryota > Viridiplantae > Streptophyta > Pinopsida > Pinales > Pinaceae > Picea > Picea sitchensis. The sequence goes on from SNQJ01S0022296.1 coordinate 82,619, forward strand.
CCGTTTGAGCAGATTGTGAAAAGTTGAATTTTGTAGTATGAGATACTACGCTGCTGCTTGTTTAGATTCCGGACATTAGATTGGAACTACCTCACGGTATCACCGTAGAGAATGACCCCAGTAATAATGACACCCTAGGTCGAGACATATAAATAGCATGGTGCTTCCACATATATAGGTGGCCCAAAAGAACATCCATGACGCCCCTTCATCCCTGAAGGGTTGGATGTCTTATGACAATCGTGCTTATAATGACATGGAATCTCATCCACGGAGAAGCCGACGTTGTATGGCTATGGGTGTGGTGTTGTCGACAAAGATCTCATCCCTGGAGAAGCCACCTGACGTTGTATGGCTATGGGTGTGGTGTTGTCGACAATCCCAACTGTTTGATGAACTTTGTTGAGATGAGGTTCTTTTGGCTTCCGCTATCAATAATGAAATGAAACGGGGTCCCCTTCACCCACATCTGTGAATGAAAGAGGCGCTCCCCCTCTTTAGGATATGATGGTTCTTCTGGTTGAATTGTTGCAGTCACAATAGTAGAAATGGGGTCTGTGTCGATGATCTGTCTTCTCCCATTATTTTCTAAATTAGAGTCTGACTCCTTTTCTTTGATCTCGGCCATCAATGATTGTTTTGAGCAACATTCATCAGTGTCGTGCCACGTTATTTTGTGGAAATCACACCACTTTCTAGTGTTCTTCTTCATCTTCCTGTGACCCTTCTTTTCCTGTGGCTTGGACTGGTTTTTGGGACGCTATTTGTTAGGGTCGTCTTTATCATACTTTGGTTGTTGCGAATTTGTAGACCCATACTCCCGTTTATTCTGGTGCCTAAATTTATGCTCGATTTTGACAACACATCGATATGCCGCTCCCAATGATGAGATGTCCAGGAAATCCATTTCGGTTTGGATGTACCTATGTAGAGCCATGCGGTATTTCAGAACCAGATGTCACTCGGAGTCTTTGATACCTAGCTTGGTGCACAAGGTATGAAAATTATTGGTGACTTCCGACATTGTTTGGCCCCTCTCTTGCCCTAGTTACCAACAGGGTAATATTGTTCCCTGACCGCATCCATAAAAAAATCTCAAGTGGGCTCGACCCCATATATTCCAGACTCCTCTATGGAAATTTTCTCCCAGTAAGTTTCCCACCAATATTTGACATGGGGGAGAGCCTTAAGGAGTGTGAAGATAATCTTTTCCCTGTCAGGAAAATTGTGAACGGAGAAATAACCTTCTAGCAAATTTAACCATTTTTCTAGGGAATCTACATCTATATGACCTTCAAATACGAGAATATCAAAATTTATTTGTACCTTGAAAGGAGAGGTGCTTCCAAAGAGGTCGCTTGATGAAGATGTGCCTGCTATTATCAGTAGGCGTTGAAAGATGTGGGCAAAATTCTCCATCATTTCGTCCCTCTATCGCGTGAGAGCTTGCTCAAACAACAGATTAATAGAATCTTCTTCTCCATCGTTTTTATTTTCTTTCGCCATCAAGGGTTTCTTGGGCGTGTGAGAGCAATTTTCCTCAAGAGAGACAAGTTCGAGACCCAACTTGCTATACTCAGACCTCGTCAGGGTCATGCACTGAAAAACGATCAAGAATAGTTTGCTCTGATACCACTAATCCATATTATTTTTGGCACGAAATGAGAGTGGGGATATAACACAGAAATATACAAAGATATTGCAAGAGAGCCAATAATATAACAGAGATATATCGGATATCTAACAAGAGGCACATATATACAGTAATACATGATTTATATTAATGAGCGAAATGTACAAAACTGTAGAAATACAGAGTGAAAGATTTGCTAGAATGGTGGCAACTTATCTCTGAGAAGAGATGTGATGGCTACTCACATTTGCAAGAATATTATTATTACAATGAGGCTTCAAAGACCCTTTTAACACAAAGAAAATCCAAAACCCTAACGTTAGAAGATGAAAAGCCAACAATTTTGCGGACCCCATTTTAGGTAATTTGGTGTATCAACTTCCCAGGGACGTAACTTTGGCATACGATCTTCGTTTGGGGCGCACGATAGCTTGTTGGAAAGATATCAACGAGGAGATTCATTTTGGGGGCTCAATAGGAGCCTTTGGCTATCTTTGAAGTGTCTGATTGTGAAGAAGTTTCGTTTAGGCCCTCAAAATGGCCCTAAAAGTTTAAGAACTGAAAAAATGCTAAAAATAGTATGTTGCCAACAAACTATTTTTAGCCAATTGGAATAGGTGGGTGGCCACCAATATCCACCTAGATCACTGTTTGACCTGATTACGAGCCTAACCCGGTGGGGACATCAAGTGAGGCCCTATGCAAGCTCCTAGCTGAGAATTCAACCTCGGAACCTCATTCGAGCAAACAATGACACTCATACACTTGAGCTAACCCACCGAGCTAAGTGTGTAAAATAAATATTAATATTTAAAACATTTTATTATTTAATTAATTTTTAAAGTAAGAAAAAATTGTATATTTATGCATATGAATACAATTTTTATTAATGTAATCTTAAAATCTTAACATATAATTCTATTATTGATAACATTTCCCCCTAAGACACTTTCATCCAAGAGTGTATGCATATGCATAACACTATTTTATTATGGATAAAATTGATAACTATTTGAAGTGTGGAGTTGTAGGACTATAAGCATATATGCATAACAATATTCTATCATTGATAACATTTATAACTATCAGACTAAGTGTTGGTGTGCGAGAGATATACCTATGCAGACTATATGTATGTGCCAAAGAAATATCTATGCAGAAGATATATACATTTAACAATATTTTTTAAACTAAACATATACACAAAAGGATTTTGTTCACTTTATATACTTATTTTTTAATATATGTATATACATAAAAGCATTGAGATATCTAAAAAGTTAAAAGTTTTTGTTGTTAATGTTTGTTGATTATTAACAAAAGAAAGTTATTTTATGTAACTATTTTATGCATGTAAAATAAGTATTAATATTTAAAACATTTTTTATATTAATTTATTTTTTAAGAAAGAAAAACTTGCATATTTATGCACATGGATATAATTTTTATTAATATAATCTTAAAATCTTAACATATAATTATATTATTGATAACATGTTTTTCTAAGACACCCTCATCCAAGAGTGCATGCATATGCATAACAATATTATATTATTGATAACATTGATAACTATTTGAAGTGCAGAGTTGTAGCACTGTATGCATATATGCATAACAATATTCTATCATTGATAACATTTATAACTATTAGGCTAAGTGTTGGTGTGCGAGAGATATACCCAAGAAGACTATATGTATGTGCCAAAGATGTATCTATGCAGAAGATATATACATTTAACGATATTTTTTAAACTAAGCATATGCACAAAAGCATTTTGTTCACTTTATATACTTGTTTTTTAATATATGTATATATGTAAAAACATTGAGATATCTAAAAAGTTAAAAGTTTTTGTTGTTAATGTTTGGTGATTATCGACAAAAGAAAGTTATTTCATATAACTATTTTATGCGTGTAAAATAAGTATTAATATTTAAAGCATTTTTTATATTAATTTATTTTTTAAGTAAGAAAATTTTCCATATTTATGCATATGGATATAATTTTAATTAATGTAATCTTAAAATCTCAACATATAATTCTATTATTGATAACATTTTTCCCTAAGACATGTATGCATATGCATAACAATATTCTATTATTGATAACATTGATAACTATTTGAAGTGCGAAGTTGTGGGAGTGTATGCATATGCATAACAATATTCTATTATTGATAACATTGATAAGTATCAGACTAAGTGTTGGTTGTCCGGGGATATACCCGTGCGGAGGTGTGGAAGCTATATCTGTGTAGACTATATGTTTGTTCCGAAGATGCATTTGTGCGGGGGATATTTCTGTGTGCAGGTGCAAAAGCTATATCCGTGCGGACTATTTGTTTGTGCTAAATATGTATCTCTGCAGAAGATATATACGTTGACAATATTTTTTAGGTTAATCATATGCATAAAAACATTGTGTTCCCTTTATATATTTATTTTTAATATATGTATATACATAAAAACATTGAGATATTTAAAAAATTTAAAAATTAAAAGACGTTAGTGTTAAAGGTTGTTGATTTTCAACTTTTACAGGTTGTTGGGATGACATTCAATGTTAGTTATCTTACTTTTTCATTTAGTCATATTAAGTTTCACTATTCATCTCTTGTGTTGAGAACTCTACCCACTTTGCTTCCAACAATTTTAACGTGCGAACACTTTACATTGGTTCCCTCCCATCCTAACCTCCAACACTCTACATTGGTTCCCTCCAATCATAACATCCAAACATTTTACATTGCTTCCCTCAAATGCTAACCTCCCCATTGAAAATTTCACTTATTTACATTGCTTACTGCATATGCTAACCTCGCCATTGAACATTTCATTTATTTACTAAGTTTTACTCCACATTGAACACTTTATTTTTGCTTATTTTTACAAAGTTTATGTTAATTGTTTTTACTCCAAATACTTTACATTGCTTACAGCATATGCTAACCTCCCCATTGAGCATTTCACTTATTTACAAAGGTTTTTTTTTGTAAACTATCATAATATATTAACAAAATATGAACATAGTTACAATGGCAAAATTACAAAGGTTATATTATCAACCATCATTTTGAGAAAAATTATAGCTATATGACCTACAAAATATTTCGACCTTGTCTTAACATCACTCTTCTTGTAGCATCTAAAGGAGGGATTCAGAAGCCTAAGAGGCTTAGTACAAAAATCAATACAAAAATCATACATAAAAACAAAGAGAGGAGATTAGCTGGTGGGAATAGTTGTAGGACAGTCCTCGTGCTCTTTTGTTATCTGGTAGTTGGGGGTCGTAATTGGAAAGGGCAATGCGATTACACTCTTGAGTTAGGCTTCTAGTGTCGTTATTGTTTCAACTAATATCCTGATTGTGACATCCATTACACTCTCGTTAGCTAGCCTATCGACCAACTTATTGGTCATGTATGTGACATGCAAGGGGATGACTACATCCATGGAGGTGAGAAGTTGCTTATTCATTACATATGTATTTAGTTATATTAAATTTCATTGTTAGCATATATTAAGTTTTAATTATATGTTCGTAGAATTTGTTTTTATTAAATGTTAAAATTATACTATATTATCATAAACTCATTTGATGATTAATATTGAAGAAAATTCATTAAATAATCTTAATTAAAATTATAATTTTAAATTAATAACATTATTATTTTAAATTAATAACATTATTATTTTAAATTAAAAATAAATTAAGTCTTGTAAATATCTTTATTAAAATTATATTGTATAATATTCATATGATATATATAATTTCATCCATTTAAAATAACTCTTATTGGATTTAAACTGCAACATAATTTTTTTTATAAATTTAGATTTAAATAAATATGTAATAGTATCACTATTTAGGAGATCTGTATCTAAATGTTTTAAGTTTTTGTGTTTTGGTATTTTTCATAAAAATAAAGTATTATAAATTTGGGTAAAATTTCATTTTTTTATTGTTTAAATTACATTTCTGAATATATAAATGGATTTAGTCGATTAAAAATCCATGAAACACTCATATTATAATCCATGTGTTCAAATCTAGTTTGCAAAGGACAGTCTTGATATAATCCATACTTGGATTGCGTAACGGGGCAACGGATAGGAGCGAATCACAACCGGCCAAATGAATACTGAATGACAATCACGTTTCAGTTGCATTTTAGCATTTAATGCTTAGAAAAAATTAAAACCTATTCACCTTTTTCAATCATAGAATGGTTGAATCGGTCGGCGAGATTAGACCAGGGGAAGGATTACAGTCCCGATTTCCGACTAATTTTTTAATTGAGGAAAGACATGGATTATTAAATGTTTGGGTATATGGATACAGTCCCCATTTCCGGCGAATTTTTTAATTGTAGGGAGACATGGATTATCATTAAATGTTTGGGTATATGGGCGGGGAAAGTTTTTAGATTATGATACTAAATTGTAATGGTGTATTATTTGGTTTTATATTAAGGTTACAAATTATTTGAATGGGAGTTTTTTAATTGTTTTAGGTTTTGATTTTTTTAGTTGGAATGAGTGCATATGAATATGTATATGAATATGTAGTAAATTACAATTTTATGTTGTTTAAATTGTATTTTTAAATGCAGAAATGGATTTAGTTTATTAAAAAAAAATTAGGGCATTCATATTATACAAAATTTACTACTCCAACCTGCAGATCCAATAATTTTTTACCTGATTTTGGGCAAATATGATCAGAAAATATCGTCAGAAAAGGACCAAAACATAGAACATTTACACTACAGCATATGGTCCCACTTCACTACCTTAATTTTTGATAATATTAATTTTTTAGCAGATATTATCTAGGTTGAAATTATTTTCTGTTTTTGATTGGTTAAAGCATTTGCTTCCTAAGATTGAATGAAACAGGTTAATGGTACAAGAGTGAAAGTCTTGTCTCCTTTCCCTCTTTACAGGGGTTATTTCAGAACCATCCCTCTTTACAGGGGTTATTTCAGAACCATGATTTTCTTGAATAATTATGATGAGTCAGCCTAGGCCTACATCAACTGATAGTATCTAATGATAGCTCTCCTCACTACCCCTTAACAACTGAATTATAATAAGTTTTACCAGCTTCAAATCAGAAAAAAAAGATAAATAATCTAATCCTGATACTTGCTTTGATTTAAAGCAATGATGCTTGCTGTGATTCGAGCCGTCGTGTTTCATGTGAAGATTGTTTTCAATAATGGTAGAGGATTCCATTGGTCACAACTGACCAAATTTTGTTTTTAAGTAGAAGTTATCTTTTAAGTTTTTGGCACACGTTTCTGCCGTTGATTTCCTGACTTTATTTGGTTCCCAAAGGGTGGGGCTAATCCAAATCCGGCCTGTGAAGTGGTTTTTCAGGGCGGGTTTGGGATTCTTTTATATACTCCACAAAGGCTATTGATGTCTGCATTCTTCTCTTACAGGCCTCTTATCTTGTTTTTGCCTTGTGCTCTGATACTCATATCTGCAGCAATCCTTGTTATTTGTTTTGTTTTTTCTGGAGGTCAGTAACTGGATTTCGTTACACCCACTTGGGGATCTGGAGGGTTAGATCGATTTGCGAGCTGGGCTTCAAGCTCTTTTTGTAGGTCAGCGGATTATTTTTTGTTAGAGATCATGGCTGCCAAAGTTGGAAGGCTTGTGGGTGCTAACAGTCACTCGTTCTTAAGACGAAAGAATGCAGAGAAGAAGAATTTGGGAGGCAGGGGCAATGTAACTGTGATGGCCTCTGTTGCTTTCCCTGGGATGAAAGAGGAGTATGGGACTCTGAGATTGAACCCCGGGGCTACTGAGAAAGATGTGAAAAGAGCCTACCGTCGCCTTGCGTTGCAGGTATGGAAGTACCACTTGAAACTAATTCCCCTACTTTCAAGCTCAGATATTTTCAATAACAAGTATTCCTTTTCTGAAGTAAAAGTCTGTGCTACAGTTTAGAGATAGAAATAAGAAATGTAAAGCTCTATGTTTAAGCATGTGTTTAAGAAATAATATGTTCTGGCCATGCTACTGATCACAGAAAGAAAGAATTATGATCCGTTTTCAATAGTTTTTTTAAGATAAAAATCAATCTACTCATATCTTGATATCATCTGGTTACAGTATCATCCAGATGTTTGCAAAGGAAATAACTGTGGGGTTCAATTTAACAAGATCAATGATGCCTATGAGGTAACTTGCTTGTCTAAGAATAATTTGTGTCTTTCAGTTTATAACATAGGACTGTTATGCATGCCCATGGTTCTGATTGTTGCTGTTTTTATGATGAATGAGCAGACTGTAATGTCCAGTTTGGAAAAGGCTAAACATCAAAACTGTTCTGCCGATTACCATGTGGAGGACCTTATGGAAGTCGGGGACGATTCATGGGAAGAATGGATGGGATGGGAAGGAGCTGGAACCCTTGATTATTCCTCCCATATTAACATTTATGCCTGATAAGATCTTCATCATAAACTCTATATCCATGTCTTTTTTGCCTTGTAAACAGTTATTGCTTTGCCTTGTAATTACAGTGTTACTATAACCCTTAGAAAGCCCATATCTCTTGTACATATAATATATTCTTCTATTTGTATAGCTAATTTTATCTCTTACATTAGCTCCCACTGCACAAAGGACTTCTCGACCCAGTTGATGCAACAGCTTGTTGAGATCTTATTAAATCATTTGCTTTGCTCCTGAGTTTTGATTATTAGATTACTTGTACATATGCTCTGTTTAGTTCCATATCAATTACTAGTACACTTTTTGAGATCTCTTTGTCTCTGGACAATGTGAAGATTATGGGCATTTTCTTAAAAAATGAAGAGCTCCTAACTATATTTGTTGTAATTACAGTGTTACTCCATTTATGGAAACCATCATTTTGAGTAAGAGATCTTGGGTCATTGAGATGAAATGTTGTATTTTAATAATTCCATTATATACTTTTTTCTGGTTTATTGTCCTTGACAAACATTATTGAAAGAACGTTGGCTGGAACTATTCGCAATTCCTGCATTTATTTGCAGGGAACAAATGAAGTAACATTAATCTTGACTTTATAGTTTACTACACTAGAGGTTTTCTCTCTGTCGGACACATGTATATATATTTTCCAGATTTTAACTAAGATATATTCAATTTCAATTATTTTGAGTTATTTGCTTTAGAAATAGTTACTCTAGCAATTTTAGGGGGCGTGACAAATTATGCTTTAGACTTTAATTATGGAGCCATCTAGTGGAGCATTGATGGCCAGATCTGAACTGTTCAACAGCTTCAAAGTTGAAGAGGGAAATTGAAGTAGGTGAAGTGTCCAAGTTAGATGTGGAGGGGAAGAGTGGCCAACAATGGCAAGGTGCTGAGGAGTTTCAAAAGGATTCATATTAACCTTTAGAGTGGATTTAAATCTTTTTTATTGAAGAGTCCAACTTAGAGATGTAGAGGGGAAGAGTGGCCAACAATGACAAGGTGATGAGGAGTTTCATATTAATCTTTAGAGTGGATTTAAATCTTTTTGATTGAAGTGTCCAATTTAGAGATGTAGAGGGGAAGAGTGGCCAACAATGACAAGGTGATGAGGAGTTTCAAGCTATTCATATTAACCTTGATTTAAAACCTTTTGATTGCAGTCTCATGAAAACAGTAGGAATTCATTGATTGAATTTTTTTTGTTTTACATTAATGATTTAAGATTTAGTGGAAATTTATTGAATACATATGTTTTTTGGTGGGGTTTGAGTGAAAAATGCTATTAAGCTTATATACTACTTAGTGGAAAGGGTATAAGCAGTGTTAGTCTAGTAGAGATTGCTCTAGAGGAGATTCTAAGAAACTAAAACCATTTGAATCCCTTAGATTTGAAATTGTAGAAAATTTGAATCCATTTCTTGTTATGAAATCAAAGTTGAAGATGATTGGGGCTCATGGAAGAAAAATGAGAGTATGGGAGTTGTGAAAGTTTTTTGATATACATGTGTGTGGAGAAAACTATTGTTTGGAATTTGATTGTTAAACCCTTGATAAGAGAAACTTAGTAGTGTATTGTGTATGAATGATGCATATACAATGTTATATGTTAACAATTTGTACATGACTAGAGTTGTATGTGAACCAATGGTCATTGTCTCTAAAACTTATGAATAGGACATGAGTTGAGTATGAATGGCAAGCACAATCATTGATTAGCATATAATTGTAATGATTGGTTGCGCTGAGTGAGGGAAAATTTTAGGGATCCATGCTTATGTTAAAGTGTAGAAACCTTGGCAAATCTTACTAATTCTTAAATGTGAACTATAAAATATTTGGTTATATTTTTGTAAAAATATTCAAATTTTTATTGTTTGTATATAGTTTCTAGAAAATTCTTGCGCTTTTTAGAGTAAAATAATTTTATTCTATAATTTGGGCACACCATTTTTAGAAATAATGAAAATTGGTGAATCTTTTTTTGGGAAAAGACATGAAAAGTTAGCTTGTGGATTAAATTTAGCCCCTAAAATTCCCCTCCATCTTTGGAAACCCAAAATGAAAACAATCCTTTTAGATAAGGATTCATGGGTTTATGTTGGTACGATGATCTCGATGCCCTCTAAATTCAATAAAGCATCAAAGGATGACTCAAAGGAGAGATATTCACAAAATTGGAAGTGCGTGTCTTTAACATCTCCTATAATAGGGCAATACTAAAGTTAACTCTGGAGAGTGAATTTTGGAGTCTGGACCTTCCAGGTAGCTTGGCAACCTAACTTAGACGTTGGCTCTAACAGGGAACTTGAAGAGAAAAAACTAGAGAAAGAGAGACCAAGTTCCAACATCACATCTTTCCATTCTCTCTTCAAAGTGGAAGTGAAAGTGGACTTAAAACCCTATCAAGGGGAGATCAACGTTGTAAAGTTGAATCAATTGTTGCAATAATTATTAGTCTATTTCGATGTGCGTAACATTGGAGAAGAGTAAAAAATATTGTTTGTTGGACTAAGGTTAGAGGGCCACACACAAACTTTGTGGGAAATCCATATAGAGATACTGACACGAGAGGGTGATCCACCAATAACTAAGCGGGGTATTTAAAACCTTCATTAAATCCTATTTTACCCCATTAGGTATGAAGTGGACCAAAGGATTTGTTGGCATTACTTTTAGCGAAAGCAAGGGTAAAGTGCGTAAAAGTACACCACCAAGTTTTAAAAACAAGCCATTATGTTGGGAATATCTACCAAGACCTTGGATGTACTCCTCAAGTATTTGGGTGGTCTGAAGAGTAAAAAATATTGTTTGTTGGACTAAGGTTAGAGGGCCACACACAAACTTTGTGGGAAATCCATATAGAGATACTGACACGAGAGGGTGATCCACCAATAACTACGTGGTATTTAAACCTTCATTAATGGCTTTACCCCATTAGGTATGAAGTGGACCAAAGGATTTGTTGGCATTACTTTTAGCGAAATCAAGGGTAGCGCAGCACACCACCAAGTTTATAAAACAAGCCATTATGTTGGGAATATCTACCAAGACCTTGGATGTACTCCTCAAGCATCTAGGTGGTCTTAATGTGCACCACCGCTACGCCGGTTGCATCTTCGACTCCGCCATTTACCGCATCGAATCTTTCTTGCATACCTACCTTTCATCATTATTTGACAGGGCTATTTTTTAACTGTCACTAATATTTGTAATTTCGTTCTTTCGTTTTACTTGGTAAGACTATTGCTGAATTTGTCAAGTTGTCGAATTTGTCAAATTGCCGAAATTATCAAATTGCCGAATTTGTCAAATTCGACAATTTGTCAAATTCGTCAATTCGCTAAATTAAGCACTTTTGGTTTTTGCACACCCCCGAGTCTACTTAAGCCCCAACGGAAAGAACTTTTCATTCACATTTTGACACCACATGAATTTAAAATATGACCAAAAGCCCCAACGGAAATTGACTTACCGTACGGATTCCACCTTTCATGCAAACTCCGCTTCCATATATTTAGCACCACGTAGCACACAGCGGAAATCACCAAGGTGCCTCGAACTCTGGATCCTCCCTTCTCCGCTCCCATACAATGATAGACATGTGGCCTCAACGGAAGTCACCAAATGCTTGGAGTTTGAACCCTCCATTCTCCGCTTTTGATCCGTAATCGCTTATCTTTGTTGTCGACTGCTTGATATCAATCGCCCATCTCTTGACGTTGGACACCTTCAATCCCCCTTCGACTTCCTCGATGTATATTCGTTTCCTCCACCATGAACCCTTCTCTGATACCACTTAATGCAAATGTCAATTCGTTTCAATATTGTTTCCGATGCCAGGGGTCTTTAAACACATTACGATCGCTTATGTATTCCAACGATTCATACACACTTTAAACAACATTGCCAGATCGTTTTTGTATTCCAACGATTCATACACAGCTTAAACAACATTGCCAGATCGCTTTATGTATTCCAACGATTCATACACGGATGAATGAAAATGATCACATACACCGAGATTGATTTTAACAGAGTAATAAAAACCTTCTTTACAAACTTGAATTCTACTTCCATAGATAGTTTACAAAAATGTAGATAACCGCTGCGATGCTCCCCGAATTAGATTCGAGCTCCTTCATCTACATTCGCTTCTTCCTCGAGCTCTGGGAGCTAACCCTCATCTAGAATAAACTGGATTAAACTAGGTTCAGCTATCTAATCATCAACCAAAACTTGTATTTATATTACAGTGGGTTTCTGTTCCCAGATCCTATGATTAAGGAACAGAGTCCTTAACAAACTCAACTAACCCCTATGAGTCATCAGTGACTCACTAACCATTAACAAACCCTAACTCATCTTTTACAAGTGGAAAGGATCTAGAATCCTTATCCATTTTTCAACTCTTTAATGAAAAATAAAGAAATTACATTTATGTGAGACTCTAGGTCTTCTCTGATTTACTTGACCTTGATCAAGTCATGAATGAACTCGTTCTCCCTGAGCCTATGCTCCTGCATCAGACTTCCCAGCTTAAAAAAATTTCATGGGCTCCTGTCCATGAGCTCCCTTCTCAGCTACTTTTCTGTAAGTTTGCAGCAGATACTCAAATATGAATTTGAGCAGTGTTCTCATTTCAAATAACCCTTTCTGCTTATCTTCCAGCACTTTGTCATCAACAAGTCTCTTGACTCCTCCAGTATTGTATCAGCACTGTGTCCTGACTGCATATAACAGCCATATTCATCCTTCCCTTAATCCTGCATTCAAAA
>SNQJ01S0022296.1:95513-109446 GCA_010110895.2 Picea sitchensis
AAAAACAAGATAAGAGGCCTGTAAGAGAAGAATGCAGACATCAATAGCCTTTGTGGAGTATATAAAAGAATCCCAAACCCGCCCTGAAAAACCACTTCACAGGCCGGATTTGGATTAGCCCCACCCTTTGGGAACCAAATAAAATCAGGAAATCAACTGCAGAAACGTGTGCCAAAAACTTAAAAGATAACTTCTACTTAAAAACAAAATTTGGTCATTTGTGACCAATGGAATCCTCTACCATTATTGAAAGCAATCTTCACATGAAACACGGCGTCTCGGATCACAGCAAGCATCATTGCTTTAAATCACAGCAAGTATGGGGATTAGATTATTTATCTTTTTTTCTCTAATTTGAGTGTGGTAAAACTTATTATAATTTACTGGTTAAGGGGTAATGAGTACAGCTATTACTAGCTACTAGTAGTCAATGTAGGTTCTGAAATAATCTGTTTCATTCAATTCTAGAAAGACAATGTGTTAACCAATGAAAGACAGAAAATGATTTCAACCTAAATAATATCTACTAAAAAATTAATATTATCAAAAATTACAGTAGTGAAGTGGGACCATATGCTGTAGTGTAAATGTTTTATGTTTTGGTTTTTTTGAGTAATATTTTCTGGTCATATTTACACAAAACCAGGTAAGAAATTATTGGATCTACAGATTTGAGTAGTAAATTTCATATAATATAAATGTTATAAAAAAAATTCAGTAAACTAAATCCATTTTTACATTCAAAAATACAATTTAAACAACATAAAAATATGATTTTGTGCAAATTCATATTACCCATTACAACTAAAAAAAAAACATAAAACAATTAGAAAATAGAAAATTTCAATTCAAATAATATGTAACCTTCATCATATCATATATAAAATCAAATAATACTCAATTACAATTTAATCTCATACTCTGAAAACTTTCCTCACCCATATACCCAAACATTTAATAATCCATATCTTCCTTCAATTAAAAAATTAGCCGGGAATGGGGACTGTAATCCTTCCCCTGGTCTAATCTCGCCGACAGCCATTCTATGATTGAATAAGGTGAATAGGTTTCAATTTTTTCTAAGCATTAAATGCTAAAATGCAACTGAAATCTGAGCATTCAATGCTAAAATGCAACTAAAATCTGATTGGCATTAAATGCTAAAATGCAACTGAAATCTGATTGGCATCCAGTATTCATTTCGCCGGTTGTAATTCGTTCCTATCCGTTGCTGCGTCACGCAATCCAAGTATGGATGATATCAAGACCACATGGATAATACAACCTTGCTCTTGTATCGAGCTTCAGCGTATGGTACTGGAACACGTGGTCTTTTTGACCGAGCTCCAATGGATAAATGCTAAGTAATACTATTACATATTTCTTTGTAAAATATGAACTATGTATATTAATTTCTATTCAAAATATCAATATGTGTTTGCTTTTTCAAATCTTTTCACCACATCAGTCTACATACAAAAAAATGCCCAATTATGAAATATTGTTAATTGATTCCTATTTTAATAAGAACTTGGAGACTAGGGCTTGGAAACCTTAAGCAACTTCTCAATCAGCATCACAATCAAGATATCAATTGGAACAACAACGAACACTACAAGCCTAACTCAGGACCAAGAGACTAACTTTGTTACTGGATGGGGATTGTAATACCTTTGTTTCCTCCAGTTTGTAAATATCAATATAATTGGCCAAGAGACTATGGTGGACTAGATATGTGTGAATGTTTGATTTGATGAACCTTTGTATAAAAGGGTCAATGTATGTGTTTTTTATTATTAATAGAAAATGGATAAATGTTATTAATCGCTGAAGGGGGGGGCTTGCCAAGATAGACCATGGATGCTATGGGAGAGATGGTGAGGGATACCAAGAATGGTTGAGATGACCCTCACCAAACCAGTGCCTCACTGGATGGTGAGGGATACCAAGAATGGTTGAGTTGGTCTTATGTTTGCCTCAGTTTAACAGCTAGAGAGCTATAGGACGTGAGACTGTACGGTTTATGCACTAGCTAGAGATTTCCTAAGGGGACTTTTCCCCAAGATGGACTTTGTAGTGCAAGAGTCGAGATGGGTTTAGCCAGATTATTTCAGTGTTGTTGACCTCTCGAATTCCCTTCGCAGGAAGACTAAGTTCGAATTCGGTGGAAGTAGGGTGCCTCCATCAGACCCTTCACATGTAATGACCAAGGGCTCATGCCCAGATCCTTAACCAATTGATGGCTAAGAGATCAGTGTGTAGCCCATGAGAATTTTTGGAAGACCCATGTGACCAAGGTCTGGGAACCCTGTGTTAGGCCTGAAAGGAGCTAAGTCTTTCTGGCTTCGAAACTCCAAGAATTCGAATCTTCGGGGTGTTACGACCTTGCCATTTGCAAACCGGTCGAAGGAAACTTGTCGACACGGTTAACCATGAGGTTGATCGACGTCTGGCGGTTTTCCTAACCATGGCAGAATAGACATGTCCCATCGTTAAACCCTCACTCACTCACCAATCGTGAAGTAACTCGAGTCACAGATCCAAGGGTATTTAGGAGTTTCCCTGGTCGTTAGATCTACACCGAAGTCAACTCTGACACTGGCCACTTCGGGGGAACAACGATGTCATGACCCCAAATTCCTTGAATGTCGGAGTTACAAATTGATTAGGGTCGTGGATCTGTGAATCACTCTCAGTCGTTAGATCGAACTTAGTGAAGAGGTAGCACTAAGTACTTCGATGAAGTCCCACTTCGGGAGAATAGAGGTGGTTTAACGCCAAATCTTTTGAATGCCGGAGTTGCGAAGTAATGCGGATCGTCGATCCAAGGACCCTTCGGGATCCCTCTCAACTGTCCGATCAACCAAGAGTAAGGACTTATGTACAACACTTCGGTGAAGTCCTAGTCCGGGAGAAAAGGAATGTGGAGCGGGTAGAAACCCCTGAACGTTGAAGTTACGAATTAACGTGATCCGTAGATTCATGATCTACGTGGACATGCCTCGACCGTGGGATCTAAGGGGTATTGGGAGACAGCTGGAAGGAACTTCGAACTTCGAAGCTCTGGGAGGCTTGGCAAGTAGGTGAAGTTAGGAACCCCCAAAGGCTGCCAATCCTGGATTAGCGTGGCACGTCGACGTCACCTAGGGTGACGTGGACCCCTATCTTGTATGCCACGTGTCACCTTGATTTTTGCTTCTCATAGACCTTAAAGGCCATTAGAACGCGACACGTGTCATCTCCTGACGAGGACATGTGTCACCCCTGGCCCCTAGCGCATGAATGCTCGGTCAAAGGTTGGTGGAGTACCCGAGACTTTGAGACTTCGGGACTATTGGGAGGCTAGAACGTTGGGGCTAAATCAGTCGAAGGGTCGGACCTACCTGTCCCTATCGCTACGTATAATGCATCACCAAATGTAAGTGGGGACCCTTCAGGAGTCTGGGACTCCGGAGAATGTGCGCGCAGAAAGAAAAAAGGGGCGTTCAGAGCCAAACGTCGAACTCCCCTCTAGCATATGTTGGGAGTTCAAATAAAAACACCAAAAATTATGTAGCGAAATTAATTATAAATAGGATAAAAACGCTAGGAGAGTTTGATGTTGGGCCAAACATAAAAAAATTTAAACCTGGGTCATTTTCAGTGCTAACAACTTAGAAAAATTGTTAATAACTTAACACTTAGTCATTTACGCATACATCCATGAACATGTGAATTAGAGAGAACACTTGTGAAATAGAAAAGACACACATAAATATAGTGCGGGCAACACAAGACGTGCCTTGCACCTGGCTAAATCTTATTATTGTCAAAGAGTTACAATATGAGCGTTATCGGCTTGATTTACAACTTGGGCAGAGTCACAAGACTCACCTCACCTCACCAAGACACTCCTACACAGATTCGTCACACCAAGATTAATCATCGTAACAATTTTTGCAATTCATGTAGTGTATCGTAGACATGCATCCACCATAGACTCAATGTCTCTTCTCTATCGCAAGTATTCACACATACTTGCAGTTTTGTCTCATAGCGTGCCTCAACTAGACCTGTGACAAGACTTCCCTAAGCTCCAAAGTCACCTTACCTCCTGCTAGACTCAACCCAAAGAAGGTCGCCCCAACTCTATCCATAAAATCACCTCAAGGAAACACAAGTCCTCCCATATGGAGTGACTTGGCTCCTTGAGGGAGCTCACCCCTCCTTGTCCAAATCTGTCGTAGAACCTTAAAGTTGATCTCGTCCTCTTCACTTTCTCTATGCCTTCTTGGTTGTGTGCCCTTCTTCTTTTATATGGACTCCAAATGTCACCTTTGTGAATCGTCGCATCCTTTGGGTATGTCATGCCCCTTCGCGAACCAACGTGCCCAAACGAATCGACGTTCCCCTTCGTGGACCCACGTGCCCAAATGAACCCATGTGCTTGTCAACCTTCATGTCCCTTGGGACTGGCACGCCCCAACCTTGGGTGCGCTCCTCGTGCCAACACACCCCATGCTTCACCTCATGCTTGGGAAATCCTCTTAGGCACGTGTTCGTGTGCCCAAGGTGCCCACTTGTCCGAGTAGTGTGACTCTTGGGTGTCGAAGCAACCCCAAATTTCGTCTCCTTGAGGACTTGGGTGAGGGTACCCATGCCCTTCTAACCGAAGACCTTGCACAAATCATAATTGGATGTAAACATTCCTAAACTTCTTTTCAATAAGGAAGATAATACTAATAGTAATTGGAATCAATATCATGTACATACTTGTACTATTAACGGTTAACTTCACCATCGACAATATTCTAATCAGTTTTTAATAACAACTCAAATGTCCATCGCTATCTTAGCTTGTTTTAACACTTTATATTCTTATTTAAAGTCTTCAAATGGACAATGCTCATGTTTACAATCCAATTTAATCTATCAAGCAATTAAAAGGAATTTAAACTAAATGTTTATTTGGATTGTCATATCTATATATGTTGACATAGTGGAACTAAGAATACCAAGGTCATTAAGGTTTCTAGAGAAGTGTTACCAGTTTCATTTGCAAAATAATTTAGATATTGAGATTAGCTTTGACAATCATAGGGTTTCATATTTTTCTCTACCCTTTGAAAATTCATGATGATGAAGACATTTTTATATTAAATAAAATCATTGCATATTCTTCTAAATGCTCATAAAAATAGATTCATATTTTAATACCCAAATTATTTATAAACATTGCAAATACATTTTTCAAACTTAAATTATATACATTGTTATAACTCCAAACTTTAATGTGCTTAAATGATAATTACATGATTTATTTTAAAGGGTTTCATATTCTTCTCTACCCTTTGAAAATTCATGATGATGAAGACATTTTTATATTAAATAAAATCATTGCATATTTTTCTAAATGCTCATAAAAATAGATTTATATTTTAATACCCAAATTATTTATAAACATTGCAAATACATTTTTCAAACTTAAATTTTATATATTGTTATAACTCCAAACTTTAATGTGCTTAAATGATAATTACATGATTTATTTTCAATTACTAATAGCTGAAAACAAATTATAAAACACCATCATATGTTTCTAACAACTATAATTAATCAATTTTCTAATGATATAAATGATTTAGTTTTCCATCTCTGAATATGTGATTGATCAAATTCACTATTCCTAAGTATGTATATTTTTTGCTACATTCCATCGTACAAATTTATAACTGGTGCTACCATGGAATTTAGCAAAAACATTAGCCTCTTCTTCTCTTCAAGAGGTAATGTCCTTGAAGATTCATGAAAATTTTCAAATATAATCCTACAATAGTCTCATAAGAAAATTTTCAAATATAATCCTACAATAGTCTCATAAACCATACTAAATTCACTAGATGCTAAGTCATTATTAAACTTCCCTTATTTTGAATGCGGTCCTCCATTGAATTTCTACAAACTTTGGTTCATGGATATCCTCACTCATTATCAATCACATTAGTCATGCAAGAGGGGTTATAATAACTTCTCAATGTTGTTACACCTCATTCTATGTATGTGTATATTACATTTAGTCTTGTTCTTGGAAAGTGAGCAACAACTCCTCTAATGTCCTTGAAGAGTCATGAAAATTTTCAAATATAATCCTACAATAGTCTCATAAGCCATACTAAATTCACTAGATGCTAAGTCATTATTAAACTTCCCTTATTTTGAATGCGGTCCTCCATTGAATTTCTACAAACTTTGGTTCATGGATATCCTCACTCATTATCAATCACATTAGTCATGCAAGAGGGGTTATAATAACTTCTCAATGTTGTTACACCTCATTCTATGTATGTGTATATTACATTTAGTCTTGTTCTTGGAAAGTGAGCAACAACTCCTCGACTGATAATGATCAATAATAGTGACATAATTAAGAAAAAAAATCGCTTAAAAATAGAATATAGTCTCCTTACCACTTCAACCAATATTTCAGTATCCTTATTACTATGACTCCCCCCAAACTATTAATATACCTAAAAGTACACATAATCTACATCGGCAATGTTGTTTTACCTCATGTGAATAAACCCAATATTAGATTTAATTAAAACTATAATAAAGTAAATTTAAATATATCAAAATAATACTAAAAGAACTTCTTAGTAGTCCTTGCCGAAGGCAAGCCGCGACTATAGCGTTCGATAGTTGTTGACTCATATTAGTTGGACGGTTGACTATACATTTTTTTTTGGCAATTTGAAATGTTTGAGATAGCATACTTAAAAGTTTATTTTTTATATAATAAAAAAGGTTTTTTTTTCATAATTTCATTGGACAACATATATGAGGTCTAATTTGAAATGTTTGAGATAGCATATTTAAAAGTTTATTTTTTATATAATAAAAAAGGTTTTTTTTTCATAATTTCATTGGACAACATATATGAGGTCTTATTTGCAAGCTTCACGGCTCCCAATGTTATATTTTTCATTTCAACCTAAGTTTACCTAAGTTAGAGTTTATTATAATTGTTTCAGGTCTTTAAATGCGACTTTATACAATGCAATTCTGATTATTTATTACCTAAGTTTTGAAATTATTATAAACTTTACTTCATCGTAGTGTATGATGCATTTACAGTGCATTAATAGTTGTGAACAATTTTGCTTTCTCAGTGCACCGCCAGTGTCTGTGCACTGCATTGAAGCAAACTTCAATGCGTTGATGTGCATAGCTCCAAGGCTCCCACTAACAACAACTATGCAACCACATGGCAGACATGCCTAAATCGTTCTAAGCGCTAACAACAATTATGCAACCACATGGAACCCCCGCCAAGCCCCCGGGGGAGCAACTCAATTGGCAAGTGTCGTGAAAATGAAGTTCCAAAGAGGTCTCGAGTTCAACTTCCCCCGACTAATCTAGTGTGTAACGTGTGGGGCCGCTATCCACACCTAGAGGTTATAGTGGTCGCAGTTGGATAACACGACCACGTGTAACGCGAGTACGTGCCCAACTAGTTGTTGATTCCGCCGGCCATACAAAAATTAAAAAAAAAACAAAAAAACAAAAAAACAAAAAAAAACCTATACAACCACATGGCAGGCATGCCTAAATTGTTCTAAGCTTTCATCATTCACCGACTTCAATGTTAATGCCACAAAGTTAATTCTCTACACCACCCCCACTGCGTCTTTCATTTTCATTGATATATAACTATTATTGTTGTCCATACAATTGTAAAGGAGAATGCACAATTCCACTTACCTCTTAACTAAGCACTCCCCCATTCTTGTTTGTAACATAAATTCTATACTTGAAAAAATAATCACGACCCAAAAAAAACTTCCAAACACATGCATAAATGAAAAAGGAAATGAGTTGCTAAACTTGGTTCTTGTTACATTTTATTAACGACAAAGTCCAAAAACAACACCTCTTTATAAGTCATCTTAACACTTCATACCTTGAAGGTATTTTAATGGATTTAACCTTCATTGACTTAGGAAATTAAGAGGGTTCAATTCCACAACTCTTAAAAGGAAAAAAGTATCTTTACATTTCAAACGTGTTTTGCACGTTCCTTTGTTTG
This sequence comes from Picea sitchensis, assembly GCA_010110895.2. NCBI lineage: Eukaryota > Viridiplantae > Streptophyta > Pinopsida > Pinales > Pinaceae > Picea > Picea sitchensis. Next base: position 103,579 of record SNQJ01S0022296.1, read on the forward strand.
TCTTGGGGTCGATTTCAAACTCGGTTACGTTGTCATATCGATTAGACATATGGCTCCTTCCACTTTTTCTTATAGGTAAAATCGAGTTAAGTCACGATGTGATATATTTGTCATAATCAGTCTTCCTCGTTTTAAGGTTTAACCAAGTACATAAGAATCTCTTAATTAAAATTCTTTTTTATTATTTTAATTACACCCATGTATAATTATATATTTAATATTATTTTTTTATTATATATATGGAAAATTTTATAAAAAAAATTAATGGATATTTATCCACATTCGTGAATGGCATCTCTAATAAACCTATCAACATAAAATAGTGGATCTAACTTAGGAGATTTGAATCAAGCACTTATTGGCATGGATCTATCCAAATGCTCAACAACATTGGTAACAATCGTTTGAGCTAACACCTTGGTTTTTTCTAAAACTTCATGAAGAAATTCAAGGGATGCTTCCCACATTCGTGAATAGTATCCTTATTAAACCATATAGACTAATACACCTAACCCAAGGAGATTCAAATCAGACACCTACTAGCATGGAACTATTTAGTTTTTGTCTGAAATGTTCTTGGGTATCTGACTAGTTCCATGCTAGTAGGTGTCTGATATATATATATATATATATATATATATATATAAACTACTCTACATTACTTTTATAAAAAAAAACATTTACATAAACAAAAACTAAATCGTGTTATATTGTCGCATTAATTAAATAATTATCTAAAACAAATCCAAATCAAAATCATGTTATAATACCATTAAACATGCCCTATTGAAAACATATATATGTGCAAGAATAGGGTTGCGAGGATTACATTCAAGGTTTTACACAAACACATACAAACAAACATAATAGAGAAAGGGTTGCAAACCATTTTAATTCCAACTCCACATTTGTGAATAGAACTGTTGACACTCATAACCATCTTTCAAACACTCCTCTATACCATGGCTTCAAATTAGAATTTGTTCCGAGCGAAGAACTAGGGCTTGACACTTGCTTCATTGATGGATTAAGGGGTTAGGGGTAGTCTTACTTGACAATTCTTAAGGAGTTACAATGCACTATGATCTCTTCCACTCAGGTTAAAGGCTTAGGTTATAGGGAACTGACTCTAACCGAGGGTTACTTACATCTTGCCTTAGTTGGGCTTAGGTAATTTGTGACCACTTCTTTGATTGGAAAACTTGAGGAGGTTGAAACTAATTTGGAAATACCACTAAGAGTTTGCATTGTTAAAGGGTCAACATCATTGTCAAGTCATTCTTGGTATATTTTTTCTTGGCAAGATGGTCAAAGATGCATTGGATTGCATGGTGTTGTGGATCCACTCCAACCCAACTCAACATGCACACAATGGGTGGGTTGTTGTTTTGAAACCTCAATCACAAAAAGAAACACTAATGAACTAAACAAATATCAAACAACATGCTCTATTATAGTTAAAATTTTATAATAAAGAAACCATTAAACAAAGAAAATAATTAATGATTAACGAGTGACTTATATGTTCCCAACACTCTTGCGATGTCCAACCCACTCGTGCAAACCAATCTTTGATACCAATCAACAACAATTGGGGAAACACACTCTAAGGGTGTCTTTTCCTCCTAACCAACATAGCACTGAGAACTCTAGTGATGCCACCCGTGCAGGGCCTTAGTGATGTCCAACCCACGTGTGCAAACCAGTCTTTGATACCAAGCATCATTAATTGGGGAAACACACTCTAAGGGTGTATTTTCCTTCTATCCAACATAACACCAAGAACTGTGGTGATGCACCCCGTACAGGGCCTCAACACAATAGGGAATATCAACTAAGCACAATCACCTAAAGGTTGACCAACCAACAAAGTAGTCACAAGGTTAGAATAGTTTCCAATTGACCATAGTCCATTGTAAGGTGGAGAGGTCTTTGGCACAAGAAACACCTCCCCACAACATCTTGATGTGAAAAAAACTATACCCACTCTAGCCATGATTCTACAACACCTCCAACAGTAGAACTCTTAATAGCGAGCTAGAAATAATGGGCAACAAGCCTTTAGTGGACTCTGATACACCTAACCCCATCTACTAAACACACTTTAAGAGAGCCGTTCCTCCCAATGAATGCAACATCAGGCTACTCTTGTGATGCCCTCATACAGGGCCTCATCTCAATGGGAAATATTAACTAGGAACACTCACTTAAAGGTTAATCCAACCAATAAAGTAGTCACATATTCATAAAACAATAATAATACAGTGTCCAACTAACCATAGTGTACTAGGTGGAGAGGTCTTTGGCACAAGAAACACCTCCCAGCAAGTCCCTAGTGTGAAAAGAACTATACCCACTCTAGCCACGGTATCTCAACACCTCGAACAATGGAGCTCTCAATAACAAGTTAGGAACAATGGGCAATGTACCTCCCATAAGATCAAGTACATTCAACCTTGTCTACCCACTCAAGAAAATTCGTTGAATAGTCTTTAGACTATCACAATTATTACACAATCAAGTGAACAAACCACAACTTTTTCCAAGAACATACAAGCTTGCTTGCATAAATGGGACTCTCTATTGCAACGATTTCCTTCCTTTTCACCCTAGCATAGCAGGGAAAACCATCTTTCTCTCCCAACTAGTATCCTAGCCTAATCTAGCTAAACCCCCACAAAATGGTAATTAAATATCACAAATAGGTTTAGGGAGAAATTAAGGTTAAGGTAAACTTGCACAAGTCATGTGATAGTCACTTACTATTCTTATCCTACCCACTTTGGCTTACAAACCCTGATCACATATTAGTAGCATACTATTTCCCAATCCAAACTTTAATTACCTTTTGTACCTCACAAGGAACTAAAAACATCTCGGCCAGGTCATCCACATTAAGTTGAATTCCTTCCCTTAGGTGTGAATACACAATAATGTCAATAATCTTTCGATCTACTCCCAAAGTCTAACTTAAGTTAGTGCGGGTCCCAAGAACTATACTCCTATAATCAATGTTAGTATTCACATAGCATAAATTCTTTATCATGCTCTTTGAGATGCTCTTGACATCTAACCCTAGTTAGTATGAGTCCTAAATTGAGGAAATACCAATTTCATATACATTAATCATATTATTCCATTAACAATCTAATCAGTGCATATAATCGTTGCAAAAATCTAATCATAAATGAGATGTCATAATATGCAAAATAGGTAGTACTCGGGAGGGGTGTTACAATGCTCCTTGGTATCCCAAAGTGAACCCAAACCCTTTCAAAGAACATGATCACTACATATTGTCCCATGATGGTATTTTTACAAGCATGAGAATGCACATCTCACAAAATATATGCACTAACACACATAGATAGTGATGTCCTCACTTGGTTCTTAGCAAACCCCCATAAAATCCATAGAGATGCTCTCTCGAGACCAAGTAGGTACCTGTAAGGGATGGAATAAACCTTGATTATTATTACTGGGTTTGTTGGTATAGAAAAGTGTGTATCCTCTAATAAACCAAGCGTAACACCCCATTTTTAAACCTCTGATTATATGAAATTAAACATGATTAATGATTTCCATGGCATGACATATAAACGTTGTAAATGTATTATTGTTAATTGGAAAATGTTGCACAACTAACTAATGGATGGAGCATGCGTATTGGCCATGATACCACAAAAGATACTTGTGAGGGGGAAGAAAAGGGGATTCATGTGCAAAAACCCCAAGCCACCTTGATGAATGATGTGGAGGAAAATAACCATGATTCATCTAACTTCCAACTAAAGCAAATCGGTTAATGAGAGGGGGTTGATAGTTGAACAACCATCCACCCCTAATGAATATGCGTATGGAGAGTTGGATGGACAAAGATTACCACCACCTCGTTTCTTGGATTTACTTGATTTCTTCTAGGGAAGTATTGGAGGAGAAGAAAGATAATGCACGGGTGCATGCAGGAGAAGAGAGTTTTGGTTTAAGAGAAAAGGCATCCAAATAAATGCGTGCTTGCGAGAGAAGCAACATGTAGAAGCAAAGGAACACAATTATGTAGACACTGGGAGATAGTGGATAGAAAAAATAATGTGCAGAAAGAGTTCCAATGTGCAGCCTTGAGAAAAATAATCACTGGGAAGTATACCCATGACACGAATGATCATGTTGGAGCAGAGAAGACCCAAAAATCCAGACTGGAGCAAAAGAGGGTCGCGGGCTTGATGCTTGTTGGAAAGAAAATGACAATGGAAGGAGAGGGCACTGAGGGACAATGTAGCTGTGAAAAGACTCCCTTGTCCAAAGGAAATCCAGCTGGGAAGGAATCTAATAAACCTTGTGGAGGTCCTGAAATCAGTGGGAAAGAGAGGAAACTTTTGTTGTTGCTAGTGGAGTGAAGGAGAGTAACCTTCTTGATCCATTTCATGACTTGTTGAGTCGATTATGATAGTTTCCTAGTGGTATCATGGTCTTGCATGCGGGTGGCATGCTACCAAAGTGACTGAGAAACAAAGCATGTGGTTGTATGGAAAAGTGCTCACCCACAATCAGTTGGCTGGTTAATTTCATCATTGAACAGATAAGCGCTTTCACCTGTAACATCTCTTGGATGTATGGTAATGATGATGGACAGTATCATGTTTATGTAATGGCTTAGACATAAATGGATGCCATCTTTTGCTTACTTGTATTCCTTGTTGGATATCGCCTCTTGTAACAAATGATAAATGAGGAGATCTGTCTGGATATGTAAATGCTTAGTTTATTTTATATGCTTTAATTACAGGTTATTTCATCTATGGGGACAAACCTCAAATGGAAAGTTTACAGGATAATGAAGCCTTCATTTAGGGTTACTAGATAGACGGTTTCTTTCTTATGCACAAGAGTTAAAAGACAATGGAAACCATGTTAAATATCCCTACAAAAAGGACCAGAGAAGGATTGTGGGAATGTTAAGTATGAGGGCAATCTTTAAACCTTGGAAATCACTAAAAAATTTCAACCTAGATAATATCTACTAAAAAATTATACCTCGTGCTCCACCTTTCTCTTAGGTGGTAACCCTTTAAGCTATTAGAACACTTCTATGTACACCTACAAAAACTCCTCCAACTAGTGTTTCTACTCTTTAATGCGTCATTTTAAAGATGTCTTTACTTCTACCAATTCACTCCCTTTTTTAGTCTCAATAAGAGAAATACAAACTTCCTACATGAGTTAAATAGTGTCTTGGCTTGGTTGGCACTTACTAGAAAAATATTGGATTTACATGTGTGCATTAATGATGAAGGATTTTATATCCTTGACCAAGCAATATTGATTTTCTCTTCTCATAAAGATCACATCACTCATGTACATGTAGAGGCTTACACATCAAGTGGCACCACATCTACCTCCACCTCATCAATGTAGTTTGCACTTATGACAAATTTGATCTTACACTACTTAGTGACTATATGCTCTACATATTTATTTACCCATCCTAGTGGGTATGGTAAAGGATGGTCATGAACTTCCAATCTAAGCTTACTCACCAAAGCCTCTACCATGAAATTGCCTTGCAAACTAGAGTTGAATAGAGCATCCACCTTTGTGTTCTTGACTTGGAACTTTATATGGAAGAGTTTCATCTTCTCCTTCTCTTCCTTGGGATGGAGGCTACTCAAGTTCACCTCTTTCTACAATGTAGTGTAGACAATGTTCTCATATACATTTGAGCTACTTTCTACCACAGTTGCTCAAATCCACGACTAGCATGATCTTCTTCTTAACCTCCTTCCAATTCTTTAGATTCAACATCATATTTATCTTCCAACACTTATCTTCAATGTGACAATTGATGTTACAATGGTTGCTTAGATCCTT
>SNQJ01S0022297.1:6753-22740 GCA_010110895.2 Picea sitchensis
AAAAAAAAATATGGAGTGAGATTTATAAACGAAAAGGGTGAATTTCTTTGATACCCATTGTCTGTGAAGAGCGCACGCAGGCTGTAACCGTCAACGCTGCACTATGCTAATCTCCATTCCATTGTCATTGCAAATATGCTAATCTCCATAGAAACGAAAGCGATTTGGAGGCAGAAACGGCTTTCAGGTTCGATTACGGTGTCAAAAAGAGTGCAAAATCTCTGTTGAATAGATGAAGTTTACAACTCATATCAATGTGGTCTAGAACTTTGTGATTGTGTACTGACTTACAATTTAATATAGACAAAGTTTAAAATGAATAAAAAAATACCAGTATTATTCCAATGACTATTACGTATGTTCTAAGCTATTTTATATTGTTTTAGGTGTATAACCAACTTATAAACATAATAGTCTAGTGGAGCATATCTCAACAAAACTGTTGGCATATTAACACAGTCTAAACTAGAGTAAGCAACGTATGCATTTCTCCTGATTTTTACCATTACAAGGAGTAAACTTCTCTTAATGTTTGTCATGAAAACTTAAAAAAGGAAAGATGATAACACATCATAGTTGAGGTAGCACCTATTCTTTTGTTTCCGAGTCTGAGTCAATATAGATGAGGTTTTGGTCGGTATCAATAGGTATTTTATACAATGTATTGCTTTTTGAAGACTAACCCTATTTTTGCACATCAGATTGAGTAACATTGTGAAGTTAACTATCATATTCACATATCTTTCAACTTATTTGGAGCCTGGATTGTTGTCTTCATTCTTGTGATCMGGTAGTTGTGGAATGGTAATATTTCCACTTTTCATTATTTGTTTCTTGGCCTATATCATTTGTTTCTTGGCCTATATCATAATTACTCCGTWTTTGGAGACTTTAGCACACAGTTATAGATTCTTGAACAACCCATATTTATAAATTATGATGAGCAATATAAGTTCAACAATGATTTCGTTTATGGCTCTCAAAATTGATTTCCTTTGGCCTCGAGATGTTTAATTGTTCATGCAATATAAACTAAAAACTTGATTTATCCAATGTGTTGAGCTCGAGAAGAGTGTTCGCTTTCTTTTGAACATCTAAACCTTTATTAATTTGAACAATCATCTGCATGAACTAGGTGTCAAAGTAGGCATGTTTGTTATTCTGTTCTAGACCTTTGATACGTGACTATAAATCATTTAAAGAATCCACTTTTGATTTGCAAGTTTTGGAAATTTTGATATAATGAAACATTGTATAAGCATAGTTCTCGGGTAGTCTAATTATCTACCTTGAGAGGAAGACTTTGAAAATAGCGCACTGTGGATAATGAAGAAATGGATGCATACTTTGACTCTTCGTCTTTTAGTGATATTTTGTAGGATGTTCCCTTTTGATCTTCAAGATGTGCTTTTAAATTATTGATCCTTAATGGGTTGTGTTATCACATGACTTGTACTTGCGCAAAGTTCTCAACAAGATCTTAAAATATTGTGTAAAGACTTCCCTCATTTTAGTGATGGAAGAGGTCCACCACAAGGGAGGCTTTCCTGGTGACTTCAAGGGATCAAATAGAAAGATTTAGCAAAACCTACCACCTTATATCTTGATCAATTGTTGGTTAGGTCTAGGTCTAGGACAGGGATAAAGGATAGCGAGACAATTGTTGTACCGAGACAATAAACAACTTGCAACATATATAGACAATTATCAAGTTATAACGTGCAAAAATAACCCTTTAGACACTAGCAATGATTGCTATGACTATTGCAAATTACAACAATAAACTAAATTTATAACAACAATTAGAACTTTGCAACAACAACAAAATAAAGTTCCCTGAAATGTAGCAATTAACCATGAAAAGTAAGCATTCATCAAGTAATTTTTTTATGCAATTGCTAGAAGTAATTTTTGAACAAGTTAAGCCACTTATAAATGGGCCTCTGCAACAATTTTATGAAGTTTTTAGTGGATGTGGTAAATTTTTATAACAACATCAACAAATACTTAAATTTTGCTAGAGTTAGGGTTCACCTTAAATTTTGCTAGAGTTAGGGTTCACCTTAAATTTTTCTAGTGTTAGGGTTCACAATGTCAGTAGGATGTTCGAGAGAGTGAGAAAATTGATCTTAATAACTACTTTAGCTATAATAACACTTCTAGATTAGTGTCGTTGTCTTCTAGGGCTTATGGAGTCTCATATGCATTAGCTTGAATATTGAACTAGCTAAAACAAAAGAGGTAAAGTCTAAACCCTAAGGTGCAAACACACTTGGGCATTAGGTATTAGACTTTTAGGAAGAAGGTACCTAGGGTGAAAACGCACTTGGGCCCTAGGTGCCATTTTTCCCTTTCTCTAGATTCACTTAGGTCAAGGATCAAAGTCTAGGGTTAAAACCCTAAAGTGGAAGCACTTTTGGGCCTTAGTATTTTAACACTAGCAAGGATTCTTCACAAAATTGGACAATAAAGATTTTGCAGGGAAGAAAAACACTTATGTCTTCCTCTTAGGGTTTCAACAAAACAAGAATACTTGCAACAAGATAGTAATTCAAACTTTATCATTAACAAGAGACACAAAATTGTAGAAATTACTTACTTCTTCCAAGAATCAAGAGTATCAAACCCTAATTGCAGAAATTATCCATCCAAGAGAGAAAGAACATCCACAAAAATCCTCCACAAGGCTAGTGCATGAGAGAGAAAGAGCGAAAGAGGCTGAAATAATGTTTTTTTTAAAGGTGTGACTCCAGACAAGTGTGAGGGAAGTGATGATTTAAAATGATGTAGAGTTAGCCTCTTTATATGAAGAAAAACCTAGCACTTTGTCCACAAAACAAGTCAAATGACAATAATAAGTGGGGCCAACCCCTCAAGTAACATCTACAAAATGATAAAATGTAGATAAAACATCATAAATTCCACATGTGTGGTGATTTCAAGCCTCCAAAGGCTAGGAGAGGGCCTCCCAAGGCCACATGGAAACATCTCAAGGTGCAATGATGGAAAAGGGTGCACCTCATCATCCATGGTCATGCTCTGTTATTAGTGGTGCATCAAGTGTCATCGAACCCCATCATGATAAAACCTAGAAGGTGACATCATCATAAAAAAGAGGCCAATGTCAAGGGTCTAGGGTGCTCTGTCCAAGGTGGAGGAGACTGCATCTCGTCTCTACATGGTGTCTGACTGTCAACTACTGCAATGTCCTCCATCAAGTGAGTATTAATCCTTGGGGGTACACCACCTAGCGTGTGGGTTTTCATCCCATTTGTGTGCCATCATGACCAAATATTCTAAAACCAAGCCCATCTATCCATCGTCCAAGGTTCTGAGGATGTGAGAGCTCATGTCAAAAAGTGGTAAGTCACTGGATGAATCACTTCTCTGCATCACATATGACAAAGTACTGCAATAAGGGAATAACATCCTAGGTGAAAACCTAAGATGTCTCTGAAGGAACCATGTCAGGGCCATTCAAAACAAAGAAAAATATAAGACAAGCTAAAACAATGTTCATAAGAGATACTAGTCCTTGAATCATGTAAAGTAAGTTGTTACTTAAGATATAAGTCATGTAAACAATTCACCTTAGTATCCCCTTCAAGCATTACATTGACCCATGACCTCATGTGAGTTGGAAAGTTTGAATATGGGAGGGACTCCATCCAACCCTATTAGGTGTGCCAACCAAGATAATGAAAGAAAAGACCCAGGTAGAGAGATAGGTCCCAAGGGAAACAATGAAAGGAAAAAACCCTTCAAGAGTAAGTGTGATAGTGGTATGAATTTGGGCTTTCTTCATGGATTATGGTGTCATTAAATCCATTTCTTTGAGAGGGTTTGCTGCTTGAGATACCCTTTACTTAGTACTTTTTGCATCCCAAACCCCTTAATTTCCTTTTGATACCCATTTCTTTATTTTGCAAGTCCCCTTTACAAGTTTTGATCTTTAATTCTTTCATTTTCTTACTGGGCTATGGTATTGTTATAATTGTGCATTCAATGCATAAATACAAGGGGAATTTACCATTAGAGGGGTTAGATATCAAGCTAACATGCAGATTTTATAGGTGGTCTTTATCATTTTTACATAGTATATACATATAAACTGCATCAACCTCTAGGATTTCAACCCCTTCTTCTCATGAGATACTGGACCATGACCCATTACCAAAGTTTAGTACACTGTGATAGGATCCAGGATGGAAAGTGTCAAGTATGGTGGGGAACAAAACATTACTCTTGTGAACCCCCCCTAGTAGTATCCATTTTCCCTAATCGGTGACAACACAAGACTATGGCACATAAGATGACCACCAAGGTGAAAAAAGGAAACAAAGACAACTTCCCAAGCTAGTGATCCATTATCCAACTTCAACCAATGATCCTCATCCACATGCCCAACAAATTAAGCACAACACTTTGCATGAAAGAAGGAATAACATACCTCATGCTGACACTGGCTTACCATCTCCCATACACTGAGTTTTCTGGATGTGATGAGGTTGGTTGATCTATAGCTGTAAGAGGAAATATGAGGGGGGATGCTGGGTTGCCATCCATGGATAAGATGATCATTATCATGGTTTGGATCATTGTTTCCATTTCGGGCCATGAGACATGATTTCCTCTAGTTACCCCTAGGCATGGGGGGTTAACATATGGATCCAACACGGGGACATGTGCTCATCGTAGAGTTCATGAGAAACTCAACATATATGGTTTTCCAATACCTGTGATTATGCACCCACTTCAAACAACAAAACCCTTTATAAGTATTGGCCGATGGATGTGATCCACTAGGGTTAGTACAAAATCAAAATCATGTTGAAAAGGAAAACATTTCACTATAACTATACATGATAAAGAAATAATATATAATTATGGAATGCAAGTTTCTAACATGCATGTATTATATACAAATGAAATGCAATATATACAAGAAAATGAAACACCATACTAACATGAATGCATGGTGCAAGATATGTACATATGTAATTGCAGGATGAAAAATGCCCTACCTAATCTATGCTACATTAAAGAAGTCAAGTCTCTTCGCCATAATGGGGCTTGATAAGGGATCTACAAATAGGTAGTGGATGTCTCCTTCCCTCTAGCATGTATAAATAGTAGGAATCATTGACATACTGCTCTTCAATCTTGTAGGGGCCTAGCCAAAATTTCTCAAACTCCTTGCATGTATTAGGCTAGACTTTACTTGTCCCACATTAAGAGAAATTCTCCTTGTTTATAATCATCCTCCTTAAGATCAACCATTTCTTGAATCACCCTAATGTATTGCTTCAAGGGAGGGGGGTGGGGTTTCATTGTAAGAGTATCTTCTTGGCTCAATTTAGCCAACATCTCTTTATCACCTTTCTTCAATATTGTGACAGATCCAACCACTTTTTCTTTGTACTTGTCTAGTTTCTACTGATAATCTTCCCTTTTGGGCCACACTACATCATCAATATCATCTTCTTGGGCGAAAGGAAGATCATCCAGGAAAAATTCAGGAGGGGAATCCATGAACTCCTCAGGGAACTCATATAAGGGATCACCATTTTCGGGTTCAATATCAATTTATTCAACATAGTCCCTTGTCATTGGTTGGTTGGGTAGATGGGCATAGGTTTCATTGCCTATTTATATAATAGAATAAGATAAGTCCATCTGTAATATTCCACCCAATATTGCAACAAAATTAATAGACAAAATCATTCCCCAAATGTCTGGGATATCCACAACCACAATGTCTATCAAAAAGGCTATCTCATGGTATCCTTCAAGGTGAACTTCTAAATTATTGGTCAAACCATATGTACTAATACCCTTGGATTCAATCCCACAAACATTCCCATAGGGCCTTGTGACCTTCAAGCCCAATTGCCTCATTACTTTCAAGGTCATACTATTTGTAGCATCCCCAAATTCAAGCATGCAATTTCTTAGCCATTTATTGTTTAATCTCATGATGATGTAAAAAGGAGGATGCTCATAATACTGTGTTATGCAATGATTTACTTGTATCATCACAGGAGGGTCTCCAGGTTCTCGTTGTACTCTAAATAATTTCTCAACCTTGTTTCTTGTTGAATGAATATTACTAATTTTTTTTATAGGTATAGGTACATTTATCTTTGCCAAGATGCTATTTATGTCAACATTCAAGTCTATGTCAACATTCTTTGGAAAAGTGGAACTAGGAGGAATGCTATCTTTAGTAGGTGGAGTAAGCCTTGTATGGGGAAATCTAGGGTCACTGGGAGGAGCTTGGGGCACATTATTTTGTCTAATTAACTGTTGACGGGTTCAAATTCTCCTAACAACAACAAGGGGTTCTCCCCGGTACACAGTCCCAACTAGACTATACATTGTTTGGATTAGGAGAGCCATCCAGAATTTGGCCTGGCTTCCATTGTTACTATTTTTAAGGGGTTTTGGCTAGTTGTGGACCGATTTACCGATGAGGGTGGATATGCAATGTAAATATATAGATGAATATTATGTATGAAATGCAAGCTAAATTAACACTAACCTACTTTAACCTATCCTAGCTAGGAGCATACTAAAGTGACCAGTGAGCTATAAGTTGAAACTAAATCCTGCACTACTTCTACACATATAACTAATATAAAAGAGCAAGATCAGAAACAAGTGTATACAAATACTTATTACCAGAGTAGTCTAGATTACAATAATGCATACATTTACAACCGAAAAATCTCAAGGCATTAAGATATTTACAGAAATACTCTAACTGAAGAATAACACAGATTGTATAAGAATTAGTCTACAATAATATACCATTCTTACAATCCATTGGAATAGTGTCCATATTCACCATAAGTAGTTCTCAAATCAGATTTTTTCATACACTAGGATTCCTTCTATAACGACTCGCCTTGAGGGATTCTCAATTTTCATTAACAAAGTATAAGTCCTTGAATTAGTTCTTGAGTCTATACATTGCTTGAAAAGCAAACAAAAATTCCTTTACAAATGGGGTTCTATTTTATTTTATAAAAATGTTTAGTAACCCCTATGTGACTCTTCATATTCTTCTTGGAGGAGAAATTACAAAATGGGTTCACCTTCTCATTCCTAATGACAAGTGTACAAAATGGAACGAAATTGGGATTGGTTAGGAAAAGGACAAAACATAAGACAAGTATTTTTTCCTCTTCTTATGGATTTCTACTGCTCAAGTAGGCTGTCCAAACTTCCAACTGATTATATAGTGATTCAATCCTTTTGTATGTCAGCTATTCTAATATTTCATTGATCAATGTGATATTGTCTTCGAGAGTGCCCATATCCTTTTCCAGTTTTTTCATGAAAGCTTGTACCATGGTATGAAGCTTTACAGGCTGTATCAAGTGTTGATCAATGAGATCTGTGGAGACGAAGGTAGCTACTTCAACTAATTCCTTACTATGATTGGCGTTGTCATGTAGTTCATTCACTAGTTCTTCTGTCACCATGTTCTTCCCAAGTTCATCTAATCTTGGGAGTCGACCATTACTGATTAGTTCCTGGGAAGCTTTGTGGATCCTCGACCATATTTCCATGGATTTGGTGACTTCTCCATCTGCCTTTTGTCCTATCCACTGGAAATGATATAGTGCATATAAGTATGTCTTTATCTCCACTTTTGATGGCCAATAAAGCTCAGTCTTTTCTATCCTTTTGTCTATGTCTGACACACCTTCGTGAACGATATTTTTGTTGGACATATTGTCATTGATGTATTGTCACTGATGTCAACAACCGTTGACGCACATGAAGCTCAGAAGGGAAAACGCATTGCAAAAACATGATCATGATCGAAATCCCCATGGGACAAACCATGACCGTTGGATACACAAGTGCTAAATCAAGGCCAGGGATTGATTGCAGAGCGTGAAGGGAGAATTAAACAACGCGTTAATGCCAATCCCACAATTAGTTTAGACCATCAGATTACAAGAGAAGGACCGTTGGAGGACTGGTCAACGATCAGATCAAGTCATGACCGTTGGATATGCAAGCACCAGATTAAGGGCAAGGAATGATTGTGGAGCACGAATTGAGAATTAAACAATGTGTTATTTCTAATCCCACAATTAGTCTAGAATGTCAGATCTCATCGATTCAAAGATCGACAACTATGGTTGATCCACCAACAATCACACAAATTCAATTACGGAGTTTGGGCGGGCTAAACCACGTGCAAGTTACGGTTCCAAAATCCACACCAAACGTTGATGGTCACTCGCCAATAGATCTACAGTTGGCATCAATTTCTCTACCAAATGAGCAGTTTCCATTACGGAACTCGACGATAGTTTTAAAAGTCGTGCTAGTTGAGGATCCTGCAATCATCCCTAATCGTTGATCTGCTCCGAGAGAATTCTCAACCATTGGATCAAGTTGAGTGGAAGGATAGAGTATGTCATAAAGGAGGACATGTGCCACATCAAGAGATCCACATCATCAAACMACRTCAGGAAATACACATGACACAATCAAATGATGACAAGTGTCAAGGTGCTATTAGCATTTGAGGTATGTGTAAGTCACGAATCTATGTGACAGGTGGAAACCACTCAGTCAGTTCCATGTCAACAAGTGACGTTTGGAACTACGTCACTCCAAGAATATGTACTTCGAGAGTTTCGCCACCAGTAAATTCCCAGAGTCCTGAAGTTCCGAAATGAACAAGAACCATTCATCGTGCAAGTAAAATCCAACAATCCAATATACTTTGGAGAAATGTACTCTAGAAGATTGAAGGCCTGCATAGGAGAAATCACCCAAAGCATCGAAGGCCGAAGTTAACGCTAACCGTTGATATAATTTGGGAGCGTTCTCAACCAATAATCAAACATAGTGGAAGGATAATGTAAGTAGAGGTGTTAAATGACAACAAGTGGTCACCACCACTTTATGACCTATTCTGTAGGTAATTTCTTCGGAGGAATTGCTACTCTAGAGTCCAGGAGCCACGAATACCCGAAGTTCTGAATTCTCGAAGTAAACGAGAACCGTTCACTCACATGTAGATTAAGTCATGGTCGTCGATTTGTTAGAAATGTCTGGACAAGCCATGATCGTCCGACTAACGAAAGAACGAATATTGACCATCCGATCTGTTTCAGTGAAATCTGATTCAGGAGATTTGAAAGGTTACAAAGGGATGAAGACCTGAAGGACGAAGTACCGAAGAACACGGTACCAACACTGGACATATGGGAGATAAAAGGAAAAGGGAAAAATAAGAGGAAACACTTAAATTAATAATCCTGTGGTTTTGCACATATGGTCACATGTAAATGGTTTGAAGGAAGCATCTCTACATAATTGATTTCTACAATATTTGCACAGACATGAAATTGAGTTAAATAAAATCGATCCTGTGATCGATTATAAAGAAAAATAATAAATGATATTATTGTTAATGAAGAGGTGCGATGGTCCAAACAAAGAGAAACAATGTTTCATAGCTCACACCAGTTGAAAGAGTATATAAACGAGAAAGAGTGGTGAGAAGAAAGTGTCTCTGCAGTCCAAATAAGAAGATCAAAAGCAGAAGTAGATTCCAAGAAGGAAAACTGAAGATACTAATGCAATGAGGGTGGAAAGGAGGAGCATGGAAGGATTCATATACTTACTAAGAAAATTGTAAAATACAATGGAGTTGGTGCTTCCTAGGGTTGGTGCCCTAAAGACGAGGGAGTCAGTGCTTCCTAGGGTTGGTGCCTCGAAGAAGGGGATTGGTGTCTCCTAGAGTTGGTTCTCTAAAAAGGATTGGTGTCCTTCACTATTCTTTATAAAAACTTGTAATTCCTATTAAATATATCTATATAATTGATTTTGCATACAATTCATTGTTGATTTATTGTGGTAATCAATAAAATATAAAAAGTAACTGCTAATTGTCAAAAAATGGGTATTATTGATTCACTCCCCCTTCTCAATATTCCAACAATTGGTATCATAGTAGGTGCCTTCARCATAGTCTAACAAATGGAAGGTAGATCCTGAAGATGGATCAACAAGAGGGAATGTCTAACAACAAAGCACCATTGTTCAATGGAGGAGGCTATTCTCTATGGAAAATAAGAATGAAAAAATTCCTGTTGGCTCTTGGTTTTGATATCTGGAAAGCTATTGTAGATGGTTACACTGCACCAACTACTCCACCCAAAGATGCTGCAGGAAAGAAAATCTGTAATGACAAATCAAGATCAGTTAATGGAATTCTAGGAGGATTGACTAATTCTATATGTGTGAAGGTTATGCATTGTAAATAAGCCAAATAAATCTGGGACAATTTGGATGTTGTATATGAAGGAGATGACAAATTCAAGGAAGCCAAACTACAGACCTATAGAACTCAGTTTGAAAATCTTAAAATGAAAGAAGAAGAAAATATCGCTGAGTACTTTTATAGGGTAAATGAAGCGGTTAACTCAATCATAGTGACAGGAGAATAAATTACAGATAAACCTATTGTGAAAAAAATACTAAGGTCATTACCTATGAGATATGATGCAAATATTTCTACAATTGAAGATAGATTTGATCTAAGCACACTCACAGTCGATCAACTTCATGGAATTTTTATAGCATATGAAATGAGAACAAGGAATAATAAATCAGCAAAAGATGAAACACACTTTAAAACATCTAAGACAAATATGAGGCATGAGCAAAAGACCAATGATAAGTTATTAGATATATTAGATGTAGAAGAGGCCAACTTTATAAAGAAACTCCAGAAAGGATTTGGAAAATATAAAGGAAAATTACCTTGCAAATGTTTCAACTGTGGAAGAATTGGACACTTTGCTAACAAATGTCCCTATCCCAAGTAGGAGGAAAATGATGAAGAAGTTCAAAACTAGAAAAATCAATACAAGAAGAAATTTTATAAGAAAAAGAAAAAATTCTACTCCAAAGAAGACATCAACTCTTCAGACATGAGTGAAGATGAAAATTTAGAGATTTTGTTTATGGGAATGAAAAATCAAGATGATAAACATTCAGAAGATGAATAAGAAGGGAACTTTGAAGAATAATTCCTTAGTGTAATTGCAGAACTAGGAAAAACTAAAAAACAAAACAAGGTACTAAGAAGAGAGATTCTAGAGATTAAAGAAGATACTAAATCAAGAGAGAGGGAAGTTTCCAAAACCATCAAGGAGTCAGAACATACCATTAGTTATTTGAAGTCCCAACTCCTGGAAGCTAATAAAACTGAAGAATTCATTTTACAACAACTTAATGATAAAAAACAAGTATGTGAGAAACTAGAAGCTGAGATTAAGCTACTAAAAAGTGAAATTGAGAAAGTAAGGAAGGGATCACAATTTGAAAATAGTTCAAGGATATTGAATGAAATTCTCAGTAGTCAAAGGTCACCAAACAACAAGACTGTTTTGGGATACACTCAAGACTCAACTTTTGCATCACAAGGATATGTCAAGAAACCAATCAACTACACAGATGCTCTGAAAAACTCATCTAGAAAAGAAGATAACGAGGCAAAGCTGACACCATTGAAAACTGTTACACATAAACAAAAATCAACACTCTCCACTAGAGTAAAAGATGACCAAAATAAATTCATCAGAAGAAATACCCCAAAATATTTATTTATTGGATATTGCTACTCTTGCAATAATTTTGGACATGAGGCAATACACTGGAAAGCTTATGGACAATAAAATAATAGAAATGTACAAAGAGATAAGAACAACAAGTACAATAAAGAAAAGAGAAACTATAACTCATTTTCTCCTTTGCAAGATTTCAACAGTGAATGCCTAAAATGCAACAACTATGGTCATAAAACAAGTGATTGTAGATTGCCAAAATATGATAAAAAGACAAATATTCCCCATAATTAAAAAAAATGGAGGAAAAAACAAACAAAGTGCAATGTAGCATTATATGCGAGAAATAAAGAATGTCAATGGTATATAGACAATGGATGTTCCAAATACATGACTGGAGATCAACGTAAATTTCTCAAGTTAAATAAGAAAGGAAAAGGAAAAGTAACTTTTGGAGATAATATGTCAGCCAAGATACTGGGAAAAGACACTGTTAGTTTAGGAAATAATAAAACCAAAGAAAAAGATGTACTTTTGGTAGAAAATCTCGAACCAAATATTCTAAGTGTAATTCATACTTGTGATCAAGGTCACATACTTACTTTTGATTCTCAGAAATGTGAAATTAGAAAAAGGACATTGGAAAGCTAGTGGCAGTTGCACCAAGAACATCTAGTAATGTGTACATCCTCGATATAGAAGAAGAAAAAAAATGTTTCTTAAGCCAAGTAGATGAAATTTGGCTATGACATAGAAGTTTGGGACATTTAAGCTTTGACAACTTGATTAAAGCCAATGAAAAAGAAGCAGTCAGGGACCTGCCAAAAGTGATTAAACCTTCAGATCCTATTTGTAAACATTGTCAAATAGGAAAGCAGACAAGAGTTAGGTTCAAAACAAAAGAGAATTCCACAAATAAACCATTAGATATTATTCACACAGATCTATGCGGACCTACTAGAACCAAAATCACTTATGGTGTACATTATTTTATGTTGATTGTTGATGATTACACAAGACTGACCTGGGTTTTCTTTTTAAAAGAAAAATCAGAAGCCTCTGAGAAATTTAAAATATATAAAGCTCTTGTAGAAAGTGAAACAGATCTAAAAATTAAGTGTCTAAGATAAGACAATGGAGGAGAGTTTACCTCTAAATAGTTCACTCAATTCTGTGAAAACCATGGTATCAAAAGACAACTTTTAGCTCCCATGACTCCTCAACAGAATGGAGTAGTAGAAAGGAAAAACAGAACAATTCAAGAAGCTGCAAGAACTATGCTAAATGAAGACAAAATTCTAGACAAATTTTGGAGAGATGCAATCCACACAACAATTCACATACTTAATATAGCTCAGTTGAGACCTAATCATGCAAAAACCCCTTATGAACTATGGTTTGGGAGGCCAACTTCTGTAAACTACTTTAGAATTTTTGGAAGTAAATGTTACATAAAGAATGATGAAGATAACCTAGGAAAGTTTGATCCAATATCCTATGAAGGAATATTGTTAGGATACTCATAAAAAAAAAAGGCATACAGATGTTATAATCTCAGACTACTAAAAATAATGGAAAGTGCAAATGCAAAAATAAATGATCTAATAAAGGGAATATCCCAAGGCTTTGATAAAAAATCTCAACAAAAAGATGATGATATAAAATATCAACAAGAGGATGATGATGTAGAATCTCAACAAGAAGATGATGATGAAACACAGGAAAATGAACCTCACATTGATGAAGAAGACAATGAAGAAACTCCCTTGCCAAGAGATCCATCAAAAAGAGTTCATAAGAATCATCGTGAAAGCCAGATCATTGGAGATAAAAGTGCAGGAGTGGAAACAAGAAGGAAACTAGCTTTTGACTCAGAACAAGCAATGCTATCCGTCATTGAACCTAAATTAGTTAAAGAAGCTGTCAAAAGTAAATATTGTATAAAATCAATGAATGCAAAACTAGATAAAATAGAGAAGAATCAGACTTGGGAACTAGTTCCAAGACCCAAGAATAAGAATGTGATAGGAACTAAGTGGATCTTCAAGAACAAATTAAATGAAAATGGGGAAATTATGAAGAAAAAATCCATATTAGTCTGCATAGGATATTCCCAAGTAGAAGGTATTTATTTTGAAGAAACTTTTGCTCCAGTAGCAAGACTTGAGGCAATTAGAATGTTCCTAGCATTTGCATGTTTCAGAAATTTCAAAATCTATCAGATGGATGTCAAATCAACATTCCTTAATGGAAAAATAGAATAAGAATTCTACATTGAGCAAACAAAAGGTTTCATGTTATCAGAAAACCATGACTATGTGTGCAAACTGAAGAAGGCTTTGTATGGTCTTGAACAAGCCCCCAAAGCATGGTTCTCTAGGCTTGATCAATATCTACAAAAACACGGATACGAGAGAGGGACTATTGAAAACAAATTATATATCAAAATTGAGGATCAAAACATGATTGTTGTGGTAGTATATGTAGATGACATCATATTTGGGACTAATCTCACTACACTAAGAAAAACATTTTCAACCAAAATGCAAGAAGATTTTGAAATGTCTATGTGGGGAGAATTATCATTATTCTTAGGTTTACAAGTAAATCAAATAGAAAATGGAATATTTGTTTCTCAAACCAAATATATCAAGGAAATGCAATATAAATTCCAAATGGAAGATGATAGACTTATGGGTACTCCAATGGTCACTGGATGTAAATGAAGTCTAGAAGATGAATCACCAAAAGTAGACCAAACAATGTATAGATCTATGGTTGGAAGTTTGCTCTATTCAACATCAACAAGACCTGACATCATGCAGGCTATAGGAATCGTGGGGAGATTTCAATCTRCACCTAAATAAACCCACTTAAAACCAGYAAAAAAAATATTTAGATACCTTCAAGGGACCCTATAACTAGGATTATGGTATCCAAAAGATAAAGACTTCAATCTAATCACATATACTGATGCAAATTGGGCAGGTAGCATAGATGATAGGAAAAGCACCAGTGGAGGAGCATTATTCTTAGGAAAAAGTCTGGTAGCATGGTTGTTACACATTATTTTGGTCACCTCAGTGATCACCTGACATGATGTGTTCATGTTCCCTAAAAATATTAAAAGAGACTTTCTCCATGAGAAAAGTGATTTGATTTCCTCTATAAAAACCAATATGAAGGAAGGTCGTCGCACCCTGCTATATGCATGGGGTGTGAAGATTACTGATCATCACACTCTACACTATACCTGGGTTGCGACATTGTCACATGATTCTTGTGCATAGGGTGCGACGATGCTTAAAGATTGGGAAAAGTCAAATTTCACGAATGTTTTGGAAGGGGATCTTCTAGAAGATGAGGTGGCCTCCGATCGGTTTGGATCTTACTCTCTTATCTGATTTGGTGGGATCATCCTAATGTCCTCATCCATCTCTCTTTCACACTATATAAAGAGGGATCTCTCATGGAAAAGGCTAAGGTTGAATAAGCTAAGAATTGTATGGAGAGTTCTACTTCAGATTATGATTGAGAGCTTTGCTTTAGTTCTTCAAGTCAGATTGTGGATATTCTTCATTCAAGGCATTGGAGCAAAGGAGTGTGTGTTGAAGAAAAGAACCATTGAAAGGGGACCTTGCAACATTAAGGCATGGGTTGTATTCTCCACTTTCTATTCACTTAATACAGTAATACATTTCTTCCCTATATAAGCATCTTGTATTTTATTGTATAATTCCTTGATCATATACATAGACTTCATTAGAATACATATATCTTTGTTTTTCCTCTTTGTTGGTTTGTGATTCTTATATGGGCTTACTATTCTGCAAACCCAAGGAAGGAGCTACAAGGATGACACTAGTGAGGATCAAGCGTCATTTAAAAGGTATGTCACTTGTACCTCATTAAACTAGTTCATATGATAATGAAGTTTAAGGCAAAGTGTGCATTCTGTTATGTTTTGTTCTAGTTTCCAGTGGGATCTAGGGAGATCTATTCTTGTTTGCATTTACCGATTAATACGATAAAAAAATTTACAACCATAATGGGGAGACAAGATTATTTTGTTTTTCTACCTCTCGTTTTCTTTTAGCCTGCCTTATTTTGGTTAAATTCATTCTCTAAGTCTATGGGTGATCCATCTGGACTCCTTGGGTCTGAAGGTTCAATTAGATTTTTTGTCTTTCTTTCATTTTTTCCTTAGTTTCAAAGATCGTCTCACTGTGTTATATAGACAGACCACAATGAACCTCTGATGTCGCATCCTACAGATGCATACCAATGCGATGACGTCACACTATACCCTATTGGCGGCCTGCGACAACCCTAGATCGTCGCACTGTGCTCCACTGCAGTCCGCGATGATTCCTATAGGAATTGT
>SNQJ01S0022297.1:22750-40925 GCA_010110895.2 Picea sitchensis
TGTAGTCGAAAGTGATACCTTCTCCCTATTGTAATTAGATTTCATCGAATTAAAAAAATTGCATAATCATCTATTCTTGCATGTTATTGGGTCAAGGTCACATACATCATCAATTTCATTTCCATCTCCCTTTTGAGTAAACAACAACCTTTAAAAATACAACGTAATTTTAAAATTCATTAGCAACTTTAATTTTCTAGAAATTCTCTTCTCCAACATTAGCTAGGATAGCACTTTGGAATAGGTTGTAAGGCACACTCTCAAAAGCATCAAAATGTAGTATCTTGTGATAGGGAGATTTCAAATCCACTTGCTACATTTTGTCCTGGGAAGCCCTTCTAACACAAGGGTCAATCATGAGGTCACATTACGAATGGCAGAGTTACTCACCCTGCTTTTTCGGTCTTAGTGTAGATATTGCATGCATTATTGGGGGTCACTTGAGGGTATACCCACGATTATGTGTGGGAGCCTCTCGAGTTTATTTTGAGATAGATACCCTACCTTTGTGCATGGATCGGATTGTTGACTATTTCCCCAGGCATCATTGTCGTAATTGGTAACCTTAGTAGGCTATCTCTTTAGGGTCTTTACACGAGGTGACTGTGAAGAAACAAGTCTTCATGGTACTTCGAATCGACGTTGGCCAAACTCACTCGGGCTCCTTGAGGGTATACCCACGATTATGTGTGGGAGATTGTACTAGGGTGTAAGTCTGTTAAGCAAGTTGTCAACGTAACTTTTCCACCCGCTTTATCCCAACCCCTTCTTATTTTGACTTCACGACGTCGGATTTCATCACCAACTAGTGACTTTGAAATAATAAGGTTTATTTGCTTGGTTTGATTGCTAGATTTTATTAGTGAGTGTTGTTTGCTGCTCTAGTTGGCCATGGATTTGTTTCGTTATTTATTTGGTGTGACCAAAATCAACCCTTGTCATTCATGTAGGATGTAATGGATACCTCCGATAAATCCATAATATTACGTCCCTTTGCTTCCTAACTCACCAGAGGGATCTCTTGATGGAGCAGTCAATAACGAAGTAGCCTCTGAGATTGGAAGTTCGAATTATTTAGAGGGATTCATAATTGTTTCAGATTCTTTAGAGTCATTTGGGATTCTCATAAATCCATTATTGAGTGTTATACATGATCCACATTTTCTCTGGATGAACTCATTGGGAGAAATTGTTATTGAAGATCATACTCAAATACCTACTGGACCTCAGATAGAGTCTGGTGTGGACGATCCACTTTTTCAGAGTGATTCATTTAGAAGTCCTCATCAACCTATGACATCGCAAATTCCCGAGACGTCTGTAACCTATACGGTACCTTTAGATAATTTTATTGGCACAACCAATAATGTCGTCACAGTTTTAGACCAATTTTTGGTTGAATCTCACTCAATTGTTCCTCTCCAGATTGCACACTCTACCATGGTCCCACAAGCTACAACTGTTTCTACTGGAAATGTGGATATCACTCAAGATTCTATTGGAACACCACTTCTGCTTAGACCAAATCTGTCACTTCCCCCTGGGTATAATGATTTGAATACTTCCATTACTATTCCTGCCCATAATACATTAGGAGGGTCTAGACATTTTGTTCCTCCTGGGTATAATGATGCTAGTCATTTTGTTCCTACACCTACTCAGGTTCTCTCCCGGGGGCCTTACGTTCCTCCTCCACATTTTTCTGGAGGATCTAGTCGTCTTGGCCCTAGTGGCTCCAATCCAGTTGGAGGCACCAGTCATTCTATCGCTTCTGGTTTACAGATTCCTGTTGGAGGCCAACCTCAAGTTGGGGGGAAACCTCAATTTGGGGGGAAACCTCAAATTAGGGGACAACCTCAAAGTGGGGGAAAACCTCAAGTTGGAGGCCATAACTTAGTTTATGGACAAAGTATACCTGTGTTACAATCTTAACCTTGGAATATTCCTTTCCAAGGGAATCAACAACTCCCTGGGGGGAAACATCCTCAAGTTAATTCTTTTGTACCCCCTAATTTCAGAAAAATGTATCCAGGTTCTATGAATCCTAGCTGAGGTCAAAATTTTTAGTCTAATGTTCCTTTCTAGGGAAATATACCTAATCAACCAAACCCTGTTGGATATTCGACTCAAAACCCTCCACAACCGAATCTGTCAGGATTGTCTAACTATCTACAGATTTCTTACAGTCCTATTGGTATGCCTATGAGACTACCTCCTCAAAATTACTAGTTTCCTCAAGTGAACATACATTTTCCTTTTCTTGATACTTTGGATTTACTGGATTTGTCTAGGATTTTGAATGATCCTATTTTACATTCTCCTTATTGGCCCGTCATACCGACCAAATTACCATATGACATTCCTAAGTTTGACGGTCGATCAGGAGAAGACCCGAATAATCACGTCATGAATTTCCATCTTTGGTGTTCGTCCAACTTGTTGATGGATGACTCTATAAGATTACGAATTTTCCAACGAAATCTTATGGGTTCGACAACCAAAAAGTATATTGAGTTTCCACGAGGATTCTTTAATGAATTTAACACCTTATCCATGGCGTTCTTAACACATTACCAATTTCCAATTCGTTATGAGACATGGACCGAAATTTTGAGTTCTTTTAAACAATCCTCTTCCACTCATATTTCTGATCATATTCACGAGTGGAGGAGGAGAAGACGCTTGATCAAAGTTCCTCTTCTTGATCAACTATTGGCTGAGTGGTTTACCAAATCACATATTGGTCCTATTTCCCGTGATGTTTCCATGGGTGGTTTCGTCACTGAAGAGAAGGCGATTAGTCGTGCTCAGTATCTGGATCTTGTTTATTCACAAACAATCACACTCTATGACTTGATCCCTGATGGTCCTTGTCCATCCAAAAATCCTTCCCCAACACATCCAATAGATTATCATGTTGTTGATGGTGTGATTGACACTTTTCATGATGAGACTCAGTCTACACAAGACAGTCATACCAATCCCAAGTCTACTACTACTAATGTACAAAATACTCTTGCTCCTACTCCTTCTTCCATTAAAACTTCTGAAGTTAATTCAGTTCAATCTAGACCTGCCGGTAAAAATCAAAATAAAAAGAAAGGAAAGGGTAAGAATAATGAATAGAAAAATAATAATCAATAATCTGAGAAACCCAAAACACAAACTGCTGATGATAAAGATAAGCATAAACCTCATTATCCTTGCCTTATTTGTGGTGATGATCATTACATGAAACATTGTCCATGACGTCCTGAGGTTACTACGTTCTTGCAAGGGACCGAGAAACCTCCTACACCCGCCATTTTTTCAAAACCTTTTCCTTCTCAGCAATAGGCCCAATTGGTCATTCATGACCAACCTTCTCCTTCTACCACGTCTTATGTCCTTATGTGTACTGGTGACTCCAAGAAGAACGAATTTGCAGTCGCAAATTGAGCCAAATATTATTCTCCTTCGAGAGAGAAGGTTTATGACTTACCACCTCCGTTGGTTCAACCTCCTCCTCCAACTTCACCTCCAAAAGATCCTCTTCATATCGAATGACCGGGCCTAGATACATTTCTTCATCCTCCTCCGAAGGGCATTGTTTGAAAGTATTCATTTAATCCTCATTCACATGCTACCCAAAACTACAATATTGTAGAAGACCTTGCACAAGAACCCTTTGTGATGTTGGCTCTGGAAGTCCTTCAAAGTTGTCCTACTCAATGGAAGGAACTTTTAAAGGATATTGGTCCAATTGATGCTACCGATACCAATTTTATAATCTTTGACTTGGAAGATCATATTCTAAGGCTTCCTCCTCAATTAGCGTTTAAGATCCAAGTTGTTGTGGAAAATAAGAATATATGTCGAACCATTATTGATGAAGGAGCCTCGACTTGCGTTATGTCCATTACTTGTTGGAAAGCTATTGGCTCTCCTACCATTACCGAGTCATACAATACTATTAAGGCCTTTAATGGTACATGGTTCAAACCTTATGATGTTCTTCCTTCATTTTCTATTATGTTAGAAGGTAAGGAAATCAATGTTGAGGTTGAGGTCTTTGATGCCCCTCTTGATTATAACCTTCTACTTGGTCGTAGCTGGATTGATTCCATGCACACAATTGTTTCTACTCTTTTTCGAGTGTTACGTTTCCCACACCAAGGAAAAGTCATTACTGTTGATCAATTGACCTTCTTTAATTCTGATTCACGTACTAGCAACATACCTTTTATCTCAAAAACACCTCCCGGTTATGAGAATGTCGGTGTGGGTCTTTTAAAAGATTCAACCTTGATGGGTACATTTCCTATTCCACCACCTGATATTCCTCATCCTTTTGTCGCTTCGATTAACATGATATCAACCTCTATTCATGAAACCCTCGAGTCTTATGACTCATGGATAGTACCTAGCTCTGATGACTATCTTCGTTACGACGACCAAATGCCTTTAAGTCCGGTAGAATTAGCTTATCAAGATATTCAATCGACAACCCCTTCTCCTCCTTCTCTCTGTGATACATCTCCTGATCCGTTTCACATGATCTTTCCTACTGATGAGATGATCATGTTGGTCATGTCTATGGAAGCTACCCCATGTGATGATGAGAATCACCGTTCTATTCTCTTCCTAGAACGTGATACCATAGAGAGCTACCAAGGGATTTCGACTCCGTCGATCGTTGCTATTTCTTCTGTTCCTGAGTCAACACATGATGTTTTGTATGAAGGGAAATTAAGTAATATTTCACCTACCATTCCTCTCGACATATAGATTAAAACTGAAGTCATGGAAAATGTTCATATCAGTGCCTCATGTTCTACTGATGAGGTCTGCACTTATAAAACCCTATTCCAAGAATTCCATGATGTTTTTTTCCTAGAGTTATGAAGAAATGCCTTTCATTGATCCTAATATTATTGTGCATGAGATATCCAAATGCTAAAACCGTTTGGCAGAGACTTCGCCCAATACATCCATGTAAAGCTGCTGCGATCAAGCTTGAAGTTGAGAAACTTATTAAAGATGGCTTTGTCTATCCTGATACTTTTACCGATTGGGTATCCAATCTTGTTTTGGTAAACAAGAAACAAGGCACGATCCGCGTTTGTGTAGATTATAGGGATATAAATAAAGCTTGTCCCAAAGACAATTATCCAACCCCTTTCGTTGACCAGATCGTTGACGACTGTGCCAGGAGTGAAATATTCTCCTTGATGGATGATTTCTATGGCTATAATCAAATCAATATTCTGCCCACAGATCAACACAAGACTACTTTTATCTGTCCTTGGGGAAACTTCGTCTACCAGAAACTACCTTTTGGTCTAAAAAATGTTGGTGTGACTTTTCAGCGCGCTATGTATTATGATTTTAATGACATCAAGAACATTGTAAAACCCTATATAGATGATCTACCAACACATTCCATGCATCGTCAATATCACCCGACACATCTACGGGCCATTTTCCTACGCTGTCATTATTAACGCATACGTTTGAATCCACACAAATGTGTTTTTTGTGTAGAGTCTAGACAACTTCTTGGTTTTATCGTGTCTATACATGGGATTAGGGTAGACCCCCTAAAGGTTGAGGCTATTCTTAATCTACCTCATCATTCCACTCTACGCCAGCTCCAAAGTTTGCAAGGGAAGGGAAACTTTTTACGTCGATTCATTCCAAACTACGTTGAATTAACAAAAGAATTTACTCCTCTCCTCAAGAAAGGTTACGATTTTGTGTGGGATGATATTTCCAACAAATCCTTTGAGGCTTTGAAACTCGCCTTAACCCATACACCACTACTATTTCCACCTGACTATAGCCGAGATTATTTCTTGTACTTAGCTGCTTCAGACTCTACCATTTCCATGGTTTTAGTCCAAGAGGATGATTAACACGATGAACATGTTATATACTATTTGAGTCGGAGTCTCGCGACCACCGAAACCAAATATTTACATGTGGAGAAACTGGGCTTAGCAGTTGTTCAACGTTTTCGTCACTACATCTTATTACGTAGAACCACCGTCATTTCCGATTGCAACCCCATGCAACATATCCTTACATGAAAATTGCTAGGGGGCAAGTACTCTAAATGTATAGTTATTATCCAGGAGTTTGATTTGGAGTTTGAACGTGCCAAGTCAAAGAAGTCTTTGGTTTTTTCCGAATTGATATGTGAACTTCTCTCTACTGAGACAGAAAATGTGGCAAGGGATTCCTTACTTGAAAAATCCATCTTTATGATCAGTTCTGATGATGTATGGTACAAAGATATTGCCATCTATCTCTAGACCCAAACTTTCTGGCTTGATATTTCTAGTACAAATCATCATTGTATACGGTATCAAGCCCGTCAATACATTATCCTTGGTGATACTCTTTACCGCTGTGGTATTGATTCCATATTTTGATGATGTATCACCTATGATGAAGTTGAGAAAGCTTTGAATTAATGTCAATATGGAGCATGTGGCATTCGTATGTTTGAGTATTCCACCACCCAAAATATCTTACAAGCTTGTTATTTCTAACCTTCATTGTTTAAGGATTGCATTACTGCCATCCAAAAATTCCACGCTTGTCAAACCTATAACAATAAGATACGATCTCACCCTGCTCCTCTTCACCCTGTAGTTTCCATTGGTCCATTCACTAAATGGGGCATTGAATTCATGACATGTAACCCTCACTCAGCCAGGGGGCATGAATACATTATTGTAGCTGTGGATTATTTCACTAAATGGGACAAGGCAATGCCCACATTTGAAAATACAGGGAAAACTGTAGCGCTGTTCATATTCAATCATATCATTCCTAGATTTGGTGTCCCTAAAGCCATCATTACTGATCACGGTAGTCATTTTCACAACTTCATGATGTCTGAAATTACTGATAAGTTGGGTCTTTGACATGAAAACTCAACCCCCTATTATCCACAGGCCAATGGACAGGTTGAAGCAATCAACAAAGTTCTCACTACTATGATTCGACGGATGGTAGGAATTCATAAGTCAAATTGGATCATGATGTTGTTCTCAGTTGTGGGCCTACCAGACATCCGTTAAGTCTACCACAAGATTCACACCTTTCCAGTTAGTATATGGTATCGAAGCAATTTTTTCGATTGAATGTGAAATCCCATCTTTGAGACTAGTTTTTGAACTTCTCCCTAACACCTCAGTTGAGGAGGAACACATTTTGTATTTGATGCAATTAGATGAAACCCGTCGTGATTCCACCTTAGTTATTGAAACTTAGAAGAAGCATGTCAAAGTTCAATATGACAAGCATGTCAAACCATGTGTTTTTTATGAAGGTGATCTAGTTCTTCTTTACGAGCAAGATTGTGATTTGCTAGGGGCCGGTAAATTCGATCCCATATGGTGGGGTCCTTATATTTTGAAACGAGTCTTAGATAAAGGGGCTTATGAGCTGGTAGATTATAATGGAATCCCTTTGAATGAACCCAAAAATGGGCTTTACCTGAAGAAGTACTAAGCTTAAATCATCTTTGCATGAGTGCTGTGTATTTTTATGTATCACACCTTTGTGTGCTTTTTAATTTTTGGTTCTACCTTTTGACTGCTTACCTTGCATTGTGCTTGGTTTCCATATGTCGGTGTCTTCCCTACCCTACATTGGATTCTTTGATGACGCTAGTCGCAATACTCAAAACTTAGCATCTGCTGCTTGGGAAATCTATGCACCTACATATGAATTGATCAGTCTACACGGTGTCTACCTTGGTCATGCAACTAACAATATCGTGGAATACAATGTAGTTATATATTTGTTAACTAATTCAATTTCAATTGGAATCCATCATCTTATTGTACAAATTGATTCACAGTTGATAGTCCTACAGTTGAATAATGTTTATTCCATCTAGAGTCCTACTTGTGAAGGGTATATTTATGAATTTGCCTCTTGGAACGTCATTTTGATTACATTGAATATAAACACATTCCTAGATGTCTAAATACATTAAAATATACATTGGCTAATTATGTGTTAGACAAATATTTGAGACATTTATAAATTCCAATCACACTTTGTACATACAACAAGTAACATGGTAGAAGCCTCATATTTATATAACGATAAAAGTTTACAATTTCTTTTTTTGTCCGAAGACCAAAATATAAAAAATGTGAAGCACATGGCTTCATATACAATAAATCATGAAGGGTTCTTCTCGCTATAACACACAACTGCCCGTGCTAATATACAGAGCAGTTGACTGATGAATGCAGATATGCCCACTACGTGGCATTGATAATGCCTAGGAATATCATCTATTGTGGCATTAGGGACATTCACAGTGAGTCCCTCCAGTTTTTTTTCTATGATCTCTAAATCGACAAAAACTACTCCAGCTATGACACCTCTCTCCCCTCACCTCTAGATAGGGGATGAACCTGGAGGATGATAAGGTCCCACATCTGCATTATTGAAGAGCATTCAATTAGTCACCGGATAGATAACACAAAAAACATTTTATATCATTAAAAATAACAAAAACATTATATAAACAAATTTTCCTTCTTACCTATGTCCCCCCAATGGGAACCTTCGGGAAGATCTAAGTCTGGATCTCCACGAAAGTCTATTTTGACATACACATAATCTTCAACCATGAGTAGCTGAGTCCTTAGCCACTGGAAGAAGACATCGCCATATCTAACGATGCAACCACCTTCATGTCAGGCCATGAGATCTACCCACATATTCATCCTTGGATCCTATGGAGTGGGTATGCCCCACTCCATCTGTAAGCGTAGGATAGGGACCCTCTCGAGGAAGAAGGATACCAAAATAGACCCATATACAAATTGTTTTAACCCACCACTTCTGCACTTGGTAAGTTGTTTCGTCATGATTTTTAGGACACCTTCGCACCAGTTGAAGACTCAGGGATCTATACACTCCAATGTATATTGAAAATGGCTCTGTAGAGCCATGTGGGGAGCTACACTCCCTGCCATGCGAGTAATAGTATAGAGGATAGTCCGCAAATGCAAATCTTAGACATCCTTGATAGCGACCTTAACGCTATGTTTCTTGGTACCTGGAACACAATGATGACTAATGTAGTAGTTCATAGGATCACTGCCACCTCTGCTACCGGTAAGTATCACCCATGAACCACGATGAGATAGTCCTATCAAGAAATAGATATCCTCGATATATATGGTGAGTGTGTGGGAACCCACATGAAATTCCTGCTCGTTCACATCCCACATGTAAACCAAGTATTCTAGTAGTCTTAGCTGGGCTCTCATGCCCTGAATCTTGAAGAATTTTAGTAACCCACACTGCTGAAGGGCCATAACTGTTCCTGGGTCATTCCCGACGAAGTAATATTCTTCTTTGTGCTTTCATTGGCACCATTCCAATATCTTAATTGTGGAAAACCTGCCAAGGAACCATAAGATGAGATTAGACACATTAAATCTTTCCTGGGGGTTTTTCCCTTGTTGGGTTCATCTTTTAAAATTTTGGGCTGCGATCGTCGCAGGCCCGTACATTCACATAGTGAAACATCGCCATACCCTACCTATAGGGTCACCTACGATGATCCTAGATCATAGCGGTTCCCGATATAGGGCACGTGCGACGACCGCAACGCATGGGTAACCCCTAAAAAATCAACTCAAAACACATTTTTAACCAATGAAAATAAATTTTAAAACCATGCAAAGATAAAGGAGATGGAGATTACCTCTTTTGTGGAGACGATTCTTGAAATGATCAGCCGTGCACTCCGCAATCAACGGTTGAAAATCGAGGTGAAAAAGGGCTTTGGAGCAATGTTTGGGCAAAGTTACAAATGAAATGGTAAAATGTGGTTTGTTACCTATTTTATTGACTTTTGTCACTTTTCATTTGCATATTATATTATTTTTATGCTTTATCCAAAACCTAATGTCCTAATAACTTTACAAGTGATTGATTTTTGTAGATTGAAAAGTCTAGAGGTGAAACATTGGAATAAGGGTCCACTTTTTTGGTTTATTTTTATATATTTGTCACATGTACAGATCCTTTTTGGGTTTTTTAGGAAAAACTCCGAGCAGAGTCTTAATTCTCTATCACGTTCATAAAACCATGAGAACGTAATCGAGTAGTCTTTTGTCATTTTTTCGAACTCGTAATGGTGACACAAAAAATGAAACCTATGGAGTATTCTTTAAGCTCTTTTCAAGGTCCCTTAACATGAAAAGATGGACGAGTGACCTTGTTCTTTTCACGCTCGTAAAAGTATTTGAAGAAAACATATGATGAGTGGTAGGTTATTACTTTTTCAGTCTCGTCAGATTAATTTATGAAAAAGGACCTGATGGAGTTCTCTTTAAGTGTTTTTCAGACTCTCTAAAATTGAAAAACCCTTGAGTTTTCTCTCTTTGGAATCATTAAACAAACATTGAAAGACCCATATGGGATCAAACCACTCCTTATTAGGGTTCATTAAACATACTCCGAGGGAATCGTATAAAGGATGAGCTTACATCAACATGCATATGTTATCCTCCTCAAGCTTGCGTAAAAATAAAGAGGTGCTCGCCAAAAATGGTGGGGGAAAATTGGGAAAGAAATGTGTCTCTGTATTTGTGTTAGTGGTAGTAATAGTCACTCTTGAACATGACACCCCCCTTCATCACTGTATCCAGGTTGAAACATCCATTTGTCTCTCGTTTGACCATCCACAAGTTCATATGTTGGGTCCACCTTGGTCAATGCCGCCGAGACCATTGTCGTGTCATTCATATGTTCATGAGAAGTCCAACTTAAACAAGCCTTCTATCGAGTCGCCCATCTGCAGTTATAAATTTTCTACCATGTCGACCTTCCTTGTGTCAGTTCCGAATCACTTCATACTCTGATCTACCTCAAATATGTTACATATTTTGTGTCATTGATGGGGGATACATCAAGGCCCTCCTGTGATGAGTCTTTTCCTGTCGACTTCAACTCATTATTCGGGAACAAGACTTAGAAATCATTTAGTACCTTAGAGCATGCATGCCTCAATGACAGGTTTCTTCGCTTTCAACAGTGGGTTCACATCATTGACCCTTGATTTTGAGATTCCATCGAGTGTTAGACTTCAAATCCTTTATTCACATTTGTTGGATTGAACTAAGGTACCTTGGGAGTCATTGACATCAATGGTGATTTCCCTCTCACTTGTTAATGGTTTTCATTAATGACCGATAATCAAGTGGTTTCTACCATGTTCAACTTCAACACCTGTAGTCACATGGTTACATTCGTACTTAGAGACGATGAAAATTAAGACCCTGGATCTTATAATTTTGGTCCAGGTTGCGAAAAAGTATTCATGAATTTGTATTGACACATAGATCCACTTTGTATGTCTCATGGCTATGTCCAAATTTGAATTCTTTTACATCATAGATCCACAATGTATTTCTGGTGGTTATGATGAATCATAATGACATGGATCCATAGTGTATGTTTAGTGGCCATGACTCACTTGACAATTATGATTAGAGTCACTTGTAGTATGATCATGGGAATGCCTACCTTAGAAATGGTATGATATTATGCAGATGCTTGTTTGTTTGCAGGTTCCTGATCGATGCACTCATTGTTTTCGACACACACATTCTACAAAGTATTTCAGTGGTCATGAGTTCCATATTCATACTTTGGGGGAAATTCTATTACACATTATTTTGGTCACCTCAGTGATCACCTGAAAATATGTGTTCATGTTCCCTAAAAATATTAAAAGATACTTTCTCCATGAGAAAAGTGATTTGATTTCCTCTACAAAAAGCCATATGAAGGAAGGTCATCGCACCCTGCTATATGCATGGGGTAAGATGATTCCTGATTGTCACACTACACACTATACTTGGGCTACGACGTCATCACATGCTGCTTGTGCATAGGGTGCAACGATGCTTAAATCTTGGGAAAAGTCAAATTTCACGAATGTTCTAGAAGGGTATCTTCTAGAAGATGAGGTGGCCTCCGATTGGTTTGGATATTACTCGCTTCTTTGATTTGGTGGGATCATCCTAATATCCTCATAGATCTCTCTTTCACACTATATAAATATGGATCTCTCATGGAAAAGGCTAAGGTTTAATAGGCTAAGAATTTTATGGAGAGTTCTAATTCAAATTATGCTTGAGATCTTTGCTTTAGTTCTTCAAGTTAGATTGTGGATCTTCTTCATTCAAGGCATTGGAGCAAAGGAGTGTGTGTTGAAGAAAAGAGCCATCGAAAGGGGACCTTGCAACATCAAGGCATGGGTTGTATTCTCCACTTTCTATTAACTTAATACAATAATGCATTTCTTCCCTATATAAGCATCTTGTCTTATATTGTATAATTCCTTGATCATATACATAGACTTCATTAGAATACATATATCTTTGTTTTCCATTTTTGTTGGTTTGTGATTCTTAGACAGGATCAATATTCTGCAAACCCAAGGAAGGAGCTACAAGGAAGACACTAGCGAGGATCAAGCATCGTTTAAAAGGTATGTCACTTGTACCTCATTAAACTAGTTCATATGATAATGAAGTGCATTCTGTTCTGTTTTGTTCTAGTTTCCAGTGGGATCTATGGATATATGTTTGTGTCCGCATTTACCGATTAATCTGATAACAATGGTCAAGCAAGAAACAAACATACACATCACTCTCTACAACAGAGGTAGAATACATTGCTGCCACGTCTTGCTGCACACAAGTTCTTTGGATGAAGCAAACTCTAGAAGACCTACAAATAAAATATACTGATCCTATTACTATTAATTGTGACAACACTAGTTCCATAAGTATATCTAAAATCCAGTCATGCATTCGAAAACCAAACATATCCCAATTAAATACCATTTCCTAAGATTCCAGGTCACCCAAAAAATAGTTAAAATAGTATATCTAGACACTAAAGAATAGATTGCAGACATTTTCACAAAACCTCTGCAATGAGTAGTTTTGAAAATCTCTGACAAAAATTAGGAGTAATTCAAAAGCCTCATTAAAAATTGAATGGTCAAGGGGATGATTACCATAAGGGGAAGAACCATTTTCCATTGATGTCAAAGGGGGAGAGTAACTTCATAGAGAAAATCATCATCACAGGGGGAGTTTGTATGAAGTTAGAGTGTTTCCCTCAATGACAAAGGGGAATATTGTTGAACATATTGTCATTGATGTCAATAGCCAAAGATGCACATGAAGCTCAGAAGGGAAATCACATTGCAGAAACATGATCAGGATCGAAGTCCCCATGGGACAAACCAGGACCATTGGATACATAAGCGCTAGATCAACGACAAAGATTGATTGCGGAGAATGAAGGGAGAATTAAACAATGCATTAATTCCAATCCCGCAATTAGTCTAGACCGTCATATTACAAGATAAGGATCGTTGGAGGACTGGTCAATGATAAGATCAAGTCGTGAATGTTGGATACACAAGTGCTAGATCAAGGGCATGGATTGATCGCAGAGTGTGAAGGGAGAATTAAACAACATGTTATTTCCAATCCCACAATTAGTCTAGACTGTCAGATCTCATCAATTCAAAGATCGACGACTATGGTTGATCCACCAACAATCACACAACTTCAATTGTGGAGTTTTGGTGATGGGATAAACCGTGCACAAGTTATGGTTCCACAATACACATCGAACTTCGATGGTCACCCGCCAATATATCTACGGTTGGCATCAATTTCACTACCAAAAGAGAAATTTCCATTGGGGAACTCGACGATAGTTTTGAAGTC
Source organism: Picea sitchensis (assembly GCA_010110895.2). Taxonomy (NCBI): domain Eukaryota; kingdom Viridiplantae; phylum Streptophyta; class Pinopsida; order Pinales; family Pinaceae; genus Picea; species Picea sitchensis. Next base: position 36,529 of record SNQJ01S0022297.1, read on the forward strand.
GTGCTAGTTGAGGACCCCAAAATTATCCCTAATCATTGATCTTCTCTGAGAGAATTATCAACCATTGGATCAATTTGAGTGGAAGGATAGAGTAAGTCATAAACGAGGACATGTGCCACATTAGGATATCCATGTCAGCAGACCATGTCAACAAGGACACATGGCATAATCAAATGATGACAAGTGTCAAGATGCTATTAGCRTTTTAGGTATGCGTAAGTAACAAATTTATGTGACATGTGGAAACCACGCAGTCAGTGCCATGTCAACAAGTGACATCCACAACTACGTCACTCTAGGAATATGTACTTCGAGAGTTTCTCCACCAGCAAATGCCCGGTGTCTAGAAGTTCTGAAATGAATGAGAACCGTTCTTCGTGCAAGTAAAATCCAACCATCCAATCTACTTCGGTGAAATGTACTCCATAATATTTAAGGCCCGTGTAGGATAAATTACCCGAAGCATCGAAGGCCGAAGTTAACGCTAACTGTTGATCTAATTCGGGAGTGTTCTCAACCGATGATCAAGCATAGTGGAAGGATATCGTAAGTAGAGGTGTTAGCCGACAACAAGCAGTCACCACTGCTTTATGACCTATTCTATAGATAATCTCTTTGGAGGAATTGCTACTCCAGAGTCCAGGAGCCACAAATACCTGAAGTTCCAAATTCTCGAAGTAAACGAGAACCGTTCACTCACCTATAGATTAAGTCATGGTCGTTGATTTGTTTGAAACTTCTGGACAATCCAAGATCCTTTGACTAACGGAAGAATGAATATTGGCTGTTTGATCTATTTCGGTGAAATACGATTAAGGAGATTTGAAAGGTTGCAAAGGGCTAGAAAGCCGAAGGACGAAGTATCGAAGAATACGATCCCAACACTGGACGTATGGGAGATAAAAGGAAAAGGGAGAAAGAAGAAGAAAGACTTAAATTAATAATCCCGTGGTTTTGCATAGATGGTCACATGTAAATGGTTTGAAGGAAGTTCCTCTATAGAATTGATTTATGCAATATTTGCAGAGACATGAAATTAAGTTAAATGAAATCGATCCTTTGATTGATTATAAAGAAAAATAATAAACGAGATTATTGTTAATGTAGAGGTGCGATGGTCCAAACAAAGGGACATAATTTTTCATAGCTCACACCAGTTGAAAGAGTATATAAACGAGAAAGAGTTGTGGGAAGAAAGTGTCTCTACAGTCCAGATAAGAAGATCAAAAGTAGAAGCAAATTCCAAGAAGGAAAACTGAAGATACTAATGCAGTGAGTGTGGAAGGGAGGAGCATGGAAGGATTCACATCCTTTCTAAGAAAATTTTAAAATACAAGGGAGTTGGTGCTTCCTAGGGTTGGTGCCTTAAAGACGAGGGAGTCGATGCTTCCTAGGGTTGGTTCCCTGAAGAAGGGGATTGGTGTCTCCTAGAGTTGGTGCTCTAAAAAGGATTGGTGTCCTTCACTATTCTTTATAAAAACTTCTAATTGTTGTTAAATATATTTATATAATTGATTTTGCATACAATTCGTTGTTGATTTATTGTGGTAATCAATAAAATATAAAAAGTAATTGCTAATTGTCAAAAAGAGGTAATACTAATTTACCCCCCTCTCAGTATTCCAACAGTTGTATTGCGAAAAAATTGTCTGTACATGATTATCTTTCTCAATGACCGTTGTAGCCACATTTTGGAAGAGGTGAAGATAGGCATACATATTAATGATTGCTCCTTCAAGATTGTTTCTGACCTTTTCGACGCTATCTTTGAATCTTTGGAAGCTCCTCTCATAAATATTTACTTGCTGAAGTATTTCCTCTAGTTCTCTGATCCTTGACTCATTTTCTTCATTTTTCCAAGATAATATTTATATGTTGTCTACGTTGTCATTCATGAATGTGGAGCCAGCCTTAGCTGTGACAATGAGTCTTCTCTGACATCTCTTGTGACTGGGACATGGGTAACTAGTGAGATAGGGGCTCCTTCATTTACCAGCACTTCCTTTACCCGTTCCCGCACTATCCTATCGATATTACTGTCAGAAGTGAAGCTCCTTAGATCCAACACTTCGCTCAGATGAAATGGTTCCCAGATCCCGAGTCCTAAACTGTTGCTTGTCAAATCCATTTCCATACCTGCAACAAATGTTCCTGGGATGTCCACCTCAATGGGACATGTGTCCTCCCTGTTGTATTTTGTGTTTTTCTTTTGTCTTTATTCTTCATCAACTTTTTCTGCTGCTTCTTTTGTTGCTTTCTCTATTTCTTCCCATTTCTTTATTTATTGTTCTACTGTGACTTTTTCTTTTGTTTCAACTTTAGCTATAACTTTGTCAACTTCAAACTTTCACTTCTTCGTGTCATTTTTATTCTTTAAATTTTTTTCTTTATCCCTCCTCTTTTTCTATGCTGGTACTTCTTCTTCTTCCTCTACAGATCCCGAGTTTGTTGAGATKGAAATGGGGGAAATTTTCCTAGTTTTTTCCCGTTCTTTCTCTTTCCYGGCTGCTTCCCTTTCCTTTTCCTCTTCTGCAATTATTCCTTTAGGCAGACCAYACATGTTGAAAATAAATTCATCATATGTCTTGGCGTTCCGGTGTACTTCTTCCTCTTCCCACAGATCTCTAGTATACTCATAAGGCATCCTAACATTATTGAAATATTCCTTGACAATACCCTTAGGATCATGTCTCCTKAWTCTCTCTTCTCAAAAGTGTTGGGAAAGAAGGGTATCTACCTCTTCCTGGGCTTGTATAGTATTTTCATAGAAATAATTTCCAACGTACAAAGTTAGTGGGGGCTAGATTGCTTTCTTCAATCTTTATAACATCCCTCCAACTCTGTGTGTAATATTTTGATATGCTACTTCCTAAAGAATGAGCTTGTCGGGTACGAATCATGGAAGTAGATGTGGTGGCTTCATCGCACCATATATTCTTATGTAAGTTCCATGATCCATGAGATACCAATTCTCGATCCTTCTTATAACTGATATGGCTCTGCCAGTCATGCATGGGGGCACGATGGAAAAGATGAACTCATATAATGGAGCAAGGAAGTGTTCACATATCCTTTGGTACTATACATAATATTTGTGCACCTAGTGTACTTAACAATATATGTGGATTGTGAGGTCAGCATGAAAGCAACTCCATCCCATGTTAGGGTACCCATGAGTTGTACACATTATGTCAAGGAGGTATGAGAACATATGGAAGCCAGGGAATGTTCTTGGTTGGTATTTCTTTACTATGGAGATAAAAACCGTGGGATTCTTGGACAATATATCTTCCCAATTGAATGAAGTCCCCACATCTGTGAAAAATTAAATCAAAGACATGTATGATAAGGGGAATAGTGTTGCATCGAGTTCCCCATATAACTTGCACAACATGGCTACCAAATATTGGTAGGGTATTTTCAAGGCATTCATGGGGTACCTAATTTTAGGTCTATATTTAAACTATTTGTCTGCCTTATGATATTTGAGGAATAAATCCTTCGGTGTATACTCAAACTCCCTGAGAATTTCACCATCCAATATTTTGCTTCCCTCCTCAATGTGATAACATTTGGCTAAAAATTCCAGCCTAAAATAAGCTACGAGCTCTTTTATTGCATTGCAAATATATCTACTACTTATGTCGGTGTTCTTCAAAATCAAGGAGATGACATATGAACAAGGGAAAACTATTGGATGTGCTACTACCCTAAAGATCCCTGATTTCCTAATGTTTCAGAATGCTTGAAGCTCATCTGGATCTTCAGCTTCGACAAAGAAATTTGATTTTTTGAACATGTGGTAAAATTCTCCCCATTTCAAGGTTTCTCCATCCTTTTCCATAATTACATCTGTGTCATCATATGTGGCCCCAATAATCTCTATCTCTCCTTGTTGAGAATTGCCTAAGGCTTTGGCTCCCGATCGCTTTCCTGCCATTTTCTTTCATGGTGACATGTTAGAAACTACCAAAAAATATAATTTTAGGGCACATAACATGATATAACGTACCATTCAATGCAACTAAATGATTAGAAATACCATAGGAGTTATTGGGATCACTCGGAAATAGGGATTTTTCCTCTGAAGATGTCAGGCATTATTAAGCAACCTCGTAAAAATTGGGGAGGAAAGGTGGAGAATAGGATTTTAAAAAGAATCAGAGGTCTAGAGGTTAACTTATCCAATGAAGGTCAGAGAGGTTTAAGATAAGTGTTTTTATACGAGTGAGGAGATGGCTAAAAAATTTCCTATCATAGATGTTAAGAACAACTCCTTCGATTGCATTAGAGGAGTTAGTAAGAACTCCTCTGATGAGGTCGGAGGAGTTAATCCCAACTATTCCGATAAGTCATTGAAAAAGTTTACCAAAAGTATTGAACGCACAATCGATTAT
>SNQJ01S0022297.1:54810-90070 GCA_010110895.2 Picea sitchensis
GTTTGCGACATCAAGGCTCAGGTTGTAATCTTTACTTTCCATTAATATGATACAGTGGCATGTCCCTTTCCCATAAAGCTAATCTCACTTTATTGTGTAATTCCTTGATCATACACATAGGTTAACTGTTGAATATATTGTGTTATCTCCACTTTGGTTGGTTTGTGTTGTCTTGGTCTTGACTTCACGAGAGCGCCGAAGCGAAGCTGGAGAAATAGAGACCCTAGGAAGCGATATAAAGGTATGTTACTTATTCCTTCCTACTAGTTGATTCAATGGTCAAAACTTAGGGAAAGAGTCATGTCCTGTCCTGTTTTGTTCTAGATCTAGGTGGATCTAGGGAGATCAATTAGTGTCCGCACCTACCGATTAGTCCGATAACAGTTGTAATATTTTTGATGGAAAGAACTCTAAGTTTTTTGAGAGTGGGGGTAAGATGAGCATTAACCTGAGAGGTTTTCTTGGAATTCTTCCTATTGCATCGGAAGGGTTACCAAGACCTCTTTCGATCTAGAGCTGAATAGATCAACAAGATTATGCAGGGCTTAGGGATTAATTCTAAGATTGCATAAATGGTGTCTTCATGATGATTAATAGGGCTGACTAGAAAGTGTCTCTCGATGAAAGAAAAAAATGTGGTAAAGGTAAGAGGGTGCACAACACATTGGCTTATGCATATTGTAGATCTAACCAAGGGCATGGTGGTAGAAAAAACCTGGCCAATTGAAGCAACGAAGAAAGAAAAATAAACAGAAAGTAAGAAAATTAAAGTACCCTAACCCTAACATAAGTAAAGCAGATATTCCCTTACCTGGATCCTAGCACCATGTTGAGGGCACAGATAAGTTGCAAGCTCGAACGAAACAACTTGGGGCGCTCGGTGTTTTAGAAGCTTTTCTCACTCAACCTATTTGGCAGGATAGAAATAACGTTGGACATGCTTCGTTTATATACAATGTTTTCCTTTTCAGCATTAAATATGGCAGGTTGGGTGGTTGAGGTTGTAGATATTGAAGACAATTTCTACGATGATCATCAGAGGAATTAAAAATAAAAGTATTCTGATAATATCAGAAGCGATGGGAGGAACTCCTTCGATACAAATCAAAGGAGTTAAAGCTAACTCCTCCGACTTTGGTCGGAAAATTTTCCTCTAACTTATGCAATAAATTTACATATCGGAGAGGAAGAGAGTAACTCCTCCGATATGAATCAGAGGAGTTTGAAGTAACTCCTTCGATTCTTATTGGAGTATTTTTTTTAACTTTTTTGATTTAGACTATTTGGATTTCCTCTAACTTATGCAATAAATTTACATATCGGAGAGGAAGAGAGTAACTCCTCCGATATGAATCCCAGGATTTTGAAGTAACTCCTTCGATTCTTATTGGAGTATTTTTTTAACTTTTGATTTAGACTATTTGGATTTATTTTTTAACACCAAGTCTTCAAGTGTTTTATTTAAATATGATTTTCTAAGGGAAACAAGGTTCTTATAAGGATCAAGTTTGAGAGAGAGAGAGAGACCAAGAAGAATTTATCTTAGGCTCAAAAGATGAGGGGTTCCATTTTCTAGGGATTATTCAAGATAAAAGAGAGAAAATGGAGGGTTGTAGTGCCTGTCACAACAAATGGCGACCCATTGGGTGGAGCCTTGAACCTCTCTAGGATGATGTTCACACATCATGCAAAATGATAAGAGAGAAAATATAGGTCCCATAACTTGGATTTTGAAAGAACTAAGAAGACTCAAAGAAGAGTGAGACTTTCTCAATTACCATATTGCTTTCAAATTGATTTCTATTCATATGATAAATGGATAGAAATGAATATGTAGGAATTATAACAGGAATGAAACATCAAGAATGCTAAGAATACAACTTATAGTGCATTTATCTAGTGTTTCTCTGCTGCCAGTGAGCGTCCATATTCCCGAAAAAGTCACCCCGATGTCACAAGCCTTTCTCCCCTTCCAGTGAGTGTCCATAGCCTCGATGAAGATACTTGCATGTACCATGCGAGATGGAAAGCCTTTCCCCAAGCCTTTACCTTTTATAATATTTGATTCTCTTTTGTTTAGAGAGATATGTGGATTGGGGGATTCCAGTTAACCTTTAAAAGGCACTAGGGATGACACTTGTGACGGTGAGATCTGCTAACTTGATTATGGATGAGAAAAATTCTTGAGTTGCTATTCTTGATATACTACGTACATTTCGTCTAGATTATTTTTGTTCATCTCATATAACATAGAAACCTGTTGTTGAGTGAAGTTCCTTGGCTATATGTTTCTCTCTAGTGTCTTTTCATATTGATAAGCTATGTTCCTCCACCATATTCTGACTCGTGATAGTCCACAATGGGCTTACATGTCCATGGAAACATGTGGATTTAGCATCATGTCACATAGATATTTAGGCTATCTGCACCATATCTGCTACGTTTATACATGTGACTAGTGCTGAGTTATGGGGGCTTCAAAATCACCAAGACAGTTATTAAGAAGGATAAAATGAACTGACCAAAACATGCTAAGAAACAAAAAGAACTTAAGAAAACCAACCTAACTGAAAGAAAAATAAAAAACAATATTTTATTTATGTACAAGTGATCAACAAACTCAATGGCTAACTGATGTAGTGTTTGAGGATTTGTCCGTTAACAAGGAGAGAGTCAATTCCCCCCTGAAGGTTTTGTAATCGAAAAGTGCCTTGGCCAATTTTTTCTTTAATGAGGTAGGGACCAAGCATAAGCTGTTGTAACTTTGAATGTTTCCATTTATCTTCATGTGGCTTGTCCCAATTTAGAACTCGGTCTCCAACTTGGAACTCTTTGTCACCAGAATAATTCTTATAAAACCAATTTTTTACTGTCTGTTTTTGAGTTTCAAACTTGCTTTTGGTTTTATCACGTATTTATTTGAGGAATTCTCTTCCCCGAGATTGTTGCATGATTTGGAGGGAAGGAAGATAGATATTTGAGGGTAAAACAACTTCTTTCCTATAAACAAGGAAATAAGGTGAAGTTCCTATGGAAGCTTTAGGAGTGACATAGTCAACCCATAGAGCATTCTGTAATGCATTGTGCCAATTTCTATGGTGGTCAACTACGATTCTCTTGAGGATACAAATGATGTTCTTGTTTGTAGATTCTGCTAGACCATTACCTTGGGGGTAGTATTTTTCCGAGTATTTTAAAATTATTCCCTTTTCTAATGAAAAATCAGATAAATTCAAGGATGAGAAGTAAGTATCATTATCAAACACTAAATTGTTAGGGATTCCAAACCTTGTGATGACGTGTTGTTCAAGAAAATTGATTACTAGCTCTTCATTCACTTTGATTAAATGCATTGCTTCAATCCAATGTGTGAAATAATCAGTAGCGGTAAGAATATACCTGTGTTGTTTGGAAGAATGAGGATTTATCTCACCAATGATGTCTAGCCCCCATTGTTCGAAAGGTTCTTCTACAACTACAGGTTGGAGAGGAATAACATCTTTGCGTTCCCTTCCCACAACTTTCTGACATGCTTGGAAACTCCTCGATTATGCATGAGAATATTTGAATAGTGTGGGATGATAGTACCCTTCTCTCAACACTTTTTGGGATGTTTTGTCTCTCGAAAAATGACCACCAGATGGTCCATCGTGCATATCTTTCAGAACATTATCAACATCTTGTTTTTCAAGGAATCTAAGCAATACTCCATCATAATTCTTTCTGAAAAAAATGTCGTGTAACAACTGATACTGTGAGAATTTCAGCCGTATTTCCCTCTTCTTCTTAGCATTGAGGTGATCCAGAGCAGTTTCATGTTGTAAGTAATATTTTCGGTCATCGTAATATGATCCTTCAATGGCTAGGACATATGGAACTTGTTGAGTATACATTGTAAGTTCATATTACCAACCATCCTCTTCTTGTTCTTCATCATAAGCTGCTTGTGCCACTAACTTACATAATCCTTGACCTTTCACAATAACAGCTGGTTTGAATTCTAGATCATACTCTTGTAGAGATGTCATCCAATTCCATCATCTTTCACTGAATTCTTTTTGAATGAATAGAGACCTTACTTCTGGGTGTGGGACACTGACTTTAGTATGATTTTTTAGGATATAAGGTCTGAACTGTTTGATGGATTTATGGAAAACAAAAGATGGCTTATCCACTAGAGGATAATTCAGTTCAACACCTTGTAACCCAATGCTCATAAACGCGACAGGGTATTCGTCCCCTTTTTCATATTTTTGTGTGAGCACTGCTGCTAAAGAACGATTGGATGAGAATGTATACAACAAAAAATCTTTGGAGAAATATGGACTGCACAAAGATGGAGCAGTGGCTATGTCAACTTTAATATTTTCAAACGATTCTTTCTCCAATGATGTCCACTTAAACTAAACATCCTTTTTAATCATTCTTTGAAGTGGTTTTACAATCTCTACAAAATATGGAACAAATCTTCTTACAAAGTTGATTCTTCCAAAGAATGATTGCTTATATTTCTTGCTGTGTGGTGGTGGAATTTGCAGAATAGCCTTAGTTCTTTCTGGGTCCACTAAAATTACGTCTTTAGAAATGACGTGTGCTAACAAAATTCCTTCTGAAACAAAAAATACATTCTTCTTGGGGTTTAGAGAAATCCCATATTTTCTGCATTGTTCAAAAATCCATTTTAGATGCTTCAAATGGTCTTCCCATTTTTTTGAATAAAGTGTAACATCGTTTAGGTAGACTACTACGCTTTGACTGATTAATACTTTAAAATCTATATCTATTACCTTTTGAAAGGTAGCTCCTACATTGATTATAATGAAGAGCATCTATATGTAAGCATAAGTTCCCCATTTGGTTCGGAAGGTGGTTTTCAATCGATCTGGTTCCACCACAAGAGCCTGATTATATCTTGAAAACCCATCTAATAAAGAGAATAGTTCAGATCCAGAGACAAGTTGTAGGATTTGTTCCATTGGGGGAACTGGGTAATTATCTTTGTCAAAAGCATGATTAAGATTTCTGAAGTCTATACAAATATTGATTTCTCCTGACTTATTTCTTACGGGCACCACATTGGACACCCAAGTTGAATGTCTAACTTTGAAAATGATTTGGGCATCCAATAACGTTTTTAGCTCCTTCTGTATAAGGGGTTCGAGATTAGGATGTATCTTTATAAGATTTTGATGGAACAAATTGATACCTACATTGATGGGACTCACATGTTGTATTATACATGTGTCATATGTTTTCAAATCATCATTTGTCCATGAAAAAACATCTCTTAAACAACTCTGTAAAAGTGTGTTTTTTCATATATGAACAACAAGTGCCCAAATTAACATATTTAGGCTTCTCAAATGTTCCCAAAGTGACCAAAATCTACATCATAGTAGAACTGTTGGTATTTGGATTGGCTGGCCTCCTGAACTTGGATTGTAAATCAAATAATTTTTCAAGAGTCAAAACGTTCTTCAGAACGCAATTTGTCTTTACCTTGTTAGTCTCTTCTCGATAAGTTTGTAACTCTTGTTGATGTAGCTCATAATCAATCATTGAATCTTGGAATGTGTCTGAATTAGTAAGAAAGTTGATAATCTACGAGTCGCTATCAAATACTCTCCAACTCGTGATGTTTTCCGGTATGGAGGGCATGTACATCATTTCAATCGAAAAACCATCATCAAGGGGCATAAATCTAGATGCTGCATTGGCCAGTATATCGACATCTATAGTTTGATCATGATTTATAGAAGAAATATTAAATGCATCAAATGAATAAAGAAGATTCCATACCTCTTGCTGGTAATAATTTAGATGCAAAGACAGACAATGGATAATGTCTCTTACCTGTCAAACAATGATTTCAGAATCACCAAACACCTTAAGATACTTGACCTGAAGATCAATGGTTTTTTTAAGTCCCTAAACTAAGGCTTCGTATTCAGTGGTGTTGTTGGTACATTCAAACTATAAGTGACATGATATTATCATTTTTCCTTGACTAAGATTGATTAGAATACATTCRACTTTGACTCCATCCTATGTTTTAGAGCCATCGAAGAACATAGTCCACATGTCAGGAAGTTTGGTCTTGTTAGTTGAACTAAATCCTAAGTTAGTTAGTACCAAACATGTGCTATTATGGATTCGTGGGAAAATTCCTAATTKTAATTATGATGGTATCTCATATGTTTGTGCTTCATAACAACTGTAACCAGTTTCAAAAAATTAATTACCCAAAATTCTATGGGAAAAGCTTATGGGCTCATTTTTACCTTCCAACTCTGTCACTGTGTGCTTCATGTGTGCCTCACTATTTACACATATTTGATTAGATTTTCCTTTATCAGGAATTCATATATGAGACCAATTAGTATAGAAATAACCTTGAAGTTTGGTTGACCAATCTCTACTCATGAGAAAACTGTAGCTCTCTGGTATGTCTACAACAACTATATCTATAGTCTGATGAACCCTGGGATCGGATGATAACCTGATTAAGACATATTTGAGTTCACCTTTCACTTTAACATCTGTCTTGTCTAACTGTATGATCCTGGTTTTCGTTATTTGTGGAATAACATTTATTTTTTGGCAAACGAAAAAAGGCATGATATTGGAAGAGGCACTTGAATATGCTAAATAATTGTGTACATTGAAATAAAAAATTTCATATGTGAGCATAAAAGGTGGTACTTGATATTTTTAAAAGGTGCCTATGCTTGTTGCATTTATAAATGCTGCTATCTCCACTTTGTGTATCTCCTGTGCAACACTTTCGAGGATGAGGATCTTAGTAGCAACAACAATTCCTTTCTAAGTAGTGTGAGGCTTGAAAGAATCACATATGATCTCACACCGTTGTGTTAAATAATATATATCGAACATGGAAATATTAGCTTTTGTTTTCTTCAATTCCTCAATTAAATTGTAGTCAAGGTTGTTGATAGCATGACCAAATTTTTTCTCAACTATTTTTTCATTATCTATTGTCAAGTTAATCTTACTGTCATTCCTTATTGAGCCATATGTGCTTAGTTTATCTTTGTTTTCTAAGATGGTTTTTCCATTTTTATTATTAGTTTTCCCTGGGGTCATGCAATTTTTTTTTGGGAGGACAAGGGGTGGTGTTATTTTCCTAAGAGGGATGTTATCTTCTTTGGAAGAAGGAGTGTTAGGTATTGAACATTTTCTATGTAATTTATAACATTTTGGAGCAACAACTTTGACAACCTACGTATCTCCAACAAGGATTTCCTCAATATTCTCATCATCTGATTCTTGTCCCAAAAGGGCATATCATATTTTGGAGGAGATTCATCAGTAAAATCAACAGGATCTTGTGCATGGATTTCACCATCCAAACTCTGTTGATCTAGCAATTGGTTTATCACTAGGGTCATAGAGTTGAACCACTGAGGGCATGTTCGTTATGGGAAATTATGCTAATGATAATAACAAAAATTATCATTACTGAAGTTATCTAAGTTGAAAGCCATGTGTGGTGGTTCAGGTGGTTGTGGTGGGTTATCCTATTTCTTAAAGAATGGGAGGAAATTCCATGGATTCGATGATCCTTCACCGACATTGTTTTTAAGGTCCACAACTTCATTAGATAACTTCTTAACCATTTTGACTATATTATCAATGCACTTTGACTCCCTATCATGTGGTTTAACTAATAGCAATGGTTTCTTTCCAGCTGACTTAATTTCCTCATAACGTGGATGTTGATCATATGCAAATAAATCTCTTTCCACAATCTAAGCTTCATCAAAGTTGAGTGCTAATGTGTTTTTGTTAGCTCATTTTACAAACATCCTTTTGGAAGGGGTTAATGCAGATGTGTAATATTCAATAGCTAATGAATGAGATGGAGCTACATCACAAGGAAACTTGATTAAGACATTAAGAATATTTGGTTAAAGTCCTTTACTCTTTCTCTCTTGTCCATTTTGATAGCCCCTAATTCATTATGTAAAGACACATTTGTTTTCCTTTCTACAAATTTTCTCATAAAGAGCCTTTTGAAACTGTCCCAATCACTAATAGACCAGACAAATAAGTTGAAATACCCAAGTAGAGGCTTTGCTGGAAAAAGTGTAAGGAAATAGCCTACACACTATGTCATCATGTTCGACACCTAGAAGATGTATGGCTAAAAAGAAATTATTCACATGATATTCTGGGGATTCGGGTTTGTCTAGGTCAAATTTTGGGAGGAGATTATCAAATTTCCTTGGCATTTTGTGCAGTTGTCGAGCCATATTGAGAGCTCCTTGGGCCCTCCATTGAGGTATAACTTCTTAGTGGTTCCTATTTTCTCCCATTAATTGTTCTATGGTAATTTTTGGTTGTTCACCTTCAAATTCTTCTTCAGGTTCAATAAGGAAACATGTGGCCCTGCTCAAAGGTACTAGAACTTGTAAAACAGTTTCAGTAAGGTCGTCTATGGAGTTAACATAAAAATTGGGATCTGTGCTGGGATGTTCTACACAAGTTGCTTTCTTCCTAGATAGATTAGAGGTTGTAGGTATTTTTCCAAGTATCTTTTCATAAGCACGTGCAATTATATGGGTTTCATGGAGCTCTTCCCATGGTATGCGAAACAATGTTTTAGTATGTATATAAGGACTACCAGAGGCACTTTCGAAATTAGGCTTTGATTCCTTGTAGATAACTTCTTGTTCAGACTCGACTCAAGGAAACACGGTGGGTTGGGGGTCGAGATTACTTGTTGAAGACTGATTTCGGTTATTGTTTAACTCATGTATGTAAGACATAAAATATGCCCCCCCTTCTAGTGCCAATTCTGTTGATGGGTTTAAATTTTCACTAAAACAACAAAGGGATTCTCCCTGGTACATAGTCCCAACTAGACTATACACCATTTGGATTAGGAGGCCCATCCAGAATTTGGCCCGACTACCATTGTTACTATTTTTAAAAGGTGGATGATGGGTGGATATGCAATGTAAATATGTATATGAAGGCTATGTATGAAATGAAAGCTAAATTAACACTAAACTACTTTAACCTATCCTAGCTAGGAGCATACTAAAGTGAACAATGTGCTGTAAGTTGAAACCAAATCCCACACTACTTCTAGACAAATAACTGATATAAAAGAGAAATATTAGAAACAAGTGTATACAAATACGTATAACCAGATTATTCTAGATTACAATAATGCATACCTTTACAACCCACAAATCTCAAGGAATTGAGATATTTAAAGAAATATTCTAGTTTGAAGAATAACACAGTTTGTATAAGAATTAGTCTACAACAACATATCATTCTTATAATCCATAGGAACAATGTTCATCTTCACTAGAATTAGTTCTTAGCTCATATTTGTTCATACACAAGGATTCCTTCTATAGAAACTATCCCTGAGGGCTTCTCAATATTCATTAACAAAGTATAAGTCATTGAATTAGTTCTTGAGTCTATAAATTGGTTGAAAAGCCAAAAAAAATTTCTTTACAAATGGGGTTCTATTCTATTTTATACAAATGTTTAGTAACCCCTATGTGACTCTTCATCTTCTTCTTAGAGGATCAGTTACAAAACTGGTTCACCTTCTCATTCCTAATGACAAGTGTACATAATGGGAGGAAATTGGGATTGGTTAGGAAAAGGAGAAAACAAAAGACAAGTATTTTTTCCTCTTCTTATGGATTTTTTTTGCTCAAGTAGGCTGTCCAAACTTCCAGCTAATTATATAGTGATTCAATCCTTCTATATGTCATATGTTCTGATGTTGCGTTGATCAACACAATATTGTCTTCGAGAGTGCCCATATCCTTTTCTAGTTTCGTCATGAAAGTTTGTACCATGGTATGAATATTTGTTGGTTGTATCAAGTGTTGATCAATGAGATCCGTGGAGATGAAGGTAGCTTCTTCAAATACTTCATTCCTGTGATTGGAGATTTTATGTAGTGAATTCACTAGTTCTTTTGTCACCAGGTTCTTCCTAAGTTCATCTAATCTTGGGAGCCAAACATTCATGATTAGTTCCTGGGAAAATTTGTGGATCCTCAAGAATATTGCCATGTATTTGGTTACTTCTCTATCAACCTTTTATCCTATCTATTGGCAATGATCTAGTGCATATAAGTTTGTCTTTCACTCCATTTTTGATGGCTGATAAAAATCAGGTGGTGTGTCAGGATTCTCTTCTATGCATTTGTCTATGTCGGATACTCCTTCATGAGTGGTGTTTGTGATAGCTTCATTTGTAAATGATTATTTTTCTCAATGACCATTGCAACTGTATTTTTGAAGAGGTGCAGATGGGCATACATCTCAATTATATCTACTTTAATCTCATTTTTGACCTTTTTGGTAGTGTCGTTGAAGCTTTGGATGCTCCTCTCATCAATCTTTACCTACGAAAGTCTTTCCTCTAGTTCTTTGATCCTTGAATCCTTTTATTCATTTTGCCGGAATAATATTTGTATGTTGTATACATTGGCATTCATAATGTAGAGCCAGTCTTAGCTGTGGAAACAAGGTCTTCTATGACATCTTCTGTGACTGGGACATGGGTAACTACTGAAATAGGGGCTCCTTCAGTTACCAACACTTTCTTTACCTGTTCATGCATGATCCTACTAGTGTTACTGTCATAAGTGAAGCTCCTTAGATCCAACAATTTGCTTGGCTGAAATGGCTCCCAAATCCTGAGTCCTAAACTGCTTCCTGTCAAATCCATTTCTATACCTACAACAAATGTTCCTGGGATGTCCACCTCCATGGGATGCGTGTTGTCCCTGTTGTATTCTGTTTTTTTTTTTTTTTTGTATTCTTCATTAGCTTTGTCTACTGCTTCTTTTCTTTCTTTTTACTTGCTCCATGGCTTCCCATTCATTCATTTCTTGTTCTACTGCCACTTTTGCTTCTGCTTCAGCTTTATATCTAGCTTTGTAAGCTTCAATCTTTCACTTCCTCGTGTCATTTTTATTCTTTAAAATCTTTTCTTTATTCCTCCTCTTTTTATCTGCTGGTACTTCTTCTTCTCCCTCTATAGATATCAAGATTTTTGAGATGGAAATAGGGGAAATGTGCCCAATTTCTTCTTGTTCTGCCTCTTTCTTGGTTGTTTCCCTTTCCTTTTCCTCATTTTCAATTATTCCTTTCGTCTTGCCACACCTGTTGAAAATAAATTCATCATATGTCCTGGAATTCCGGTGTACTTCATCCTCTTCCCACATATATGTAGTATACTCATAATTATAAGGCAACCTGACATTATTGAAATGTTCCTTGAAAATACCCTTAGGATCTTGTCTCTTGAATCTCTCTTCCCCAAAGTGATAGGAAAGAAGGGTATCTACATTTGCATGGGCTTGTCTAGTATTTTCATAGAAATAATTGCCAATGTACAAAGGTAGTGGGGGCCAGATTGCTTTCTTCAATCTATATAGTATCCCTCCAACTTCGTGTATAATAGTTTGATATGATACTTCCTAAAGGACGAGCTTATCGGGTACGAATAATGGAAGTAGATGTGGTGGCTTCATCCCGCCATATATTCTTATGTAAGTTCCATGGTCCACGAGAGACCAATTCCCTATCCATTTTATAAATCCTATGGTTATGTAGGTCATGCACAGGGGCATGGTGAAAAATATGAACTAATATAATGGAACAAGGAAGTGTTTTCATATCCTTTGGTACTATACACGATATTTGTGCTCCTAGAGTAGTTACAATATATGTGGATTGCAGGGTCATCAAAAAACCAACTCCATCCCATGTTAGGTACCTGTGAGCTGTACACATATTGTTGAGGAGGTATGAGGACATATGAAAGCCAGGGAATGTTCCTAGTTGGGATTGATTTACCGTGGAGATAAAAACCATGAGATTCTCGGATAATATGTCTGCCCAATTGAATGAAGTCCCCACATCTATGCAGAAATAAATCAAAGGAATGTACAATAAGGGGAATAGTCTTGCATCTAGTTCCCCATATAACTTGCACAACATGGATACAAAATATTCTTAGGGTCTTCTCAAGGCACTCGTGGGGTACCAAATTTTAGGTCTGTATTTAAACTGCTTGTCTGCCTTATACCATTTGGGGAAAACATCCTTTGGTGTATACTCAAACTCACTAAGGAGTTCACCATCCAATATTTTTCTTCCCTCCTCAATGTGATAACATTTGGCTAAAAACTCCAATTGAAAATAAGTTATGGGATTTTTTCTTGTGTTGCAGGCATATCTACTTCTTATGTCGGTGTTCTTCAAAATCCAAGAGATGGCATCTGCACAAGGGAAAACTATTGGATGTGCTGCTACCCTGAGGATCCCTGATTTCCTAATGTTCCTGAATGCTTGAAGCTCATTTGGATCTTCAACTTCGGTGGAGAAATTTATTTTTTGAACATGTGGTAAACTTCTTCCCATTTCAAGGTTTGTCCATCCTTTTCCAGAAGTCCATTCGTGTCATCATATGTGGCCCCAATAGAATCTATCTCTCCTTCTTGTTGGGAATTTCCAGAGGCTTCGACTCCTAATGCCTTTCCTATCGTTTTATTTCATGGTGACATGTTAGAGCCTGCCAAAAAAGATAAGTTTAGGGCACATAACAAGATATAAAGTACCATTAAATGCAACTAAATTATTACGAATACCAAAGGAGTTATTGGTATCACTCAGAAAAAGAGAGTCATCCTTTGAAAATTTCAGGATAATGGTAGGCATTCTTAAGAAACCTGGTAAAACTTGGGGAGGAAAGGTGGAGAATAGGATTTTGAAAAGAAAATTCAGAGGTCTAGAGGTTAAATTCTCCAATGAAGGTTAGGGAGGTTTAAGATAAGTGTTCTGATACAAAAATGGTGATAGTTTAAAAAGTTCCGTTTAGAGATGTTAAGAACAAATCCTCCGATCGCATCATAGGAGTTAGTAAGAACTCCTCTGTTGAGGTCATAGGAGTTAATCCAAAATATTCCAAGAAGTCATCTAAAATTTTTACCAAAACTATTGATTGCACAATCGACGATGTTAATTGAAACTCTTCTGATCATATCAGAGGAGTTGAGAGTAACTCCTAGGATATGGTCGAAAGAGTTATACCTAAGTATTTTGATAAGTGTCTGGGAAATGTTTGTAATTCCTTCGATCGCATCGAAGGAGTTAGTAGTAACTTCTTCGATCTGTTCAGAGGAGTTGGTTGTAATATTTTCGATAGAAAGAACTCTAAGTTTTTCGAGAGTGAGGGTAAGATGAGTGTTAACCCGTGAGGTTTTCTTGGAATTATTCCGATCGCATCATAAGGGTTACCAAGACAAATTTTGATCTATATTTGCATGGATTAGCAAGAATACACAGGGCTTAGGGATTCATTCTAATATAACATAAATGGTGTCTTCATGATGATTATTAGGGTCAAGTAGAAAGTGTTTCCCGACGAAAGAAAAAAATGTGGTAAAGGTAAGAGGGTGCACAATGCATTGACATATGTGGATTGTCGAGCTAACAAAGGGCATGGTGGCAGGAAATAACTATCCGATTTAAGCAATGAAGAAACAAAAAGAAAAAAAATGTAAGAAAATGAAAGGAAACCTGAACCTAACCCTAAAATAAGAAAAGTAGAGATTCCCTTACTTGGATCCTAGTGCCACATGTAGGTTATATATAAGTTGCAAGATCGAACAAAATGACTTGGGGCAGTCAATGTTTTAGAATATTTTCTTACTCGACCTATTTTGAAGGATAGCAATAACCTTGGACATGCTCCATTTATATTGAATGTTTTCATTTTTGGCATTAAATGCAGGCAGGTTGGGTGGTTGAGGTTGGAGAGCTTGAAGACAATTTCTCTGATGACCATAAGAGGAATTAAAGAAAATTCTTTCGATAATATCAGAAGTGATGGGAGGAAATCCTCTGATACGAATATGAGGAGTTAAAGCTATCTCCTTCGACTTGTATCAGAGGAGTTTCCTCTAAATTGTGCGATAATATTACATATTGACAAGGAAGAGAGTAACTCCTCTGATATGAATTAGAGGAGTTTGAAGTAACTCCTTTGATTCTTATCAGAGGAGTTTTAATTACATTTTTTGATTTAGACTGTTTGGATTTTTTTTTAACACCAAGTCTTCAAGTGTTTTTTTTAAAGACGATTTTATAAAGGAAACAAGGGTCTTCCAAGGATCAAGTTGGAGAGAGAGAGAGAGACCAAAAATAATTTCTCTTAGGCTCAAAATATGAATGGATCCATTTTCTAGGGATTATGCAAGATAAAAGAGAGAAAATGGAGGGTTGTAGTGCCTGTCACAACATGCACACTTGTAATTATTTCTTCCTAAGTGTATCCCTTGATTCCTCATCCATTTGGATTAAAATCTCCATCCTATCCCTTCTGAAAACTTCCTTCTTTCCCTCCTCAAGTTTCTATTGTGTGATTTTGAGGCACTCTTGGGGGGACATATAAAAGATGGAGACTATGGTATCAAGAAATTTCATGTGAACAGGTCCCCCATTATTATTCCTTGAGAATTCATGTTCCTAGTGGGGGTCCCTACAAGGTAGACACTAGGGAGTCTCTTCTTGATCTATAATGTTAGAAGGACCTTGAGTATTAGGGACTCTTTGATCATTTTGGGGCCTAGGTTTCCATTCTTGGCCTTTTCTTTGGGGGTGGCCCTTAAAATGAGGCATAATTTATTAATATTGCACTCTCTCTAGGTTAGTGATCTTGTTCATAATTAGGGTTTGATTTTGGGTAAGTTTATTTATTGCTTCTTCAATCCTTTGTGCCCATGGAGCACTTATCTCTTAGGTAGGATTGATAGTATGCAATGTTCTTGGTTTTCTTTTAGCCTTGGTCTTTGGGGCATTGAAATGTTCTACCTTATACGATGAAAGCTTAGCCTCAATCTTAGAAACCAATTCTTGGGCCTATTCAAGGGTCTTTAGAAGATTTTCCTTAAGTATGAACCCAAAATGTCCCGGGAAGGCATTGGTGTAGAGGAATATGAGATGTTCTTTTTTGGGGTGAATATTGTTAGGTATTTGTTGGAGAAATTTCTCAAACTTGACATCGAAATCTTTGGCAATTTTATTCTCTTTCTGTTTCATTTTAGTAAGTCGCAACAACAAGATGTTAGGATCTTCTTTAGTACCTCATATTTTAAGAAAGGTCTCTTCAAACTCATCCTAGGTATTAATACTCTTTCTAGGGAGACTATTGTACCATCTCCTATCGTCATAAAAAAAAGTGGAGAAAAAGGGTTTCATCACTACGTCTTCAACATCATCACTCATGGGATTAAGTTAGAAGAAGGACCAAAAGTTATCCAAATTCTCTTAAGAAATAGTCTCATCATTACTAGAAAACTTTCACAACCATTTTTCAAACTTCATAGGCATGTTATGAGGGTACCCATGGATTGTACACATGTACAAGGGTTTGAAGATATTGTATACCCATTTCCTTGGAGACATTGAATATAAAGGAAGGTTTCCACCAAGCAAATATTTAATCACATGAGAGTTGTGAAGAAGCCTTCTCTTTTAAGTCTTAGGAGGGTTAAAATACCTCCTTGAGCTTTCTGGAGTTTCCATTTAGTCCCTCTAGGATCATTAAAGGAAGGTGAGGTATCTACCCTTATTGGATTTTCCAGGTAAACTTTGAGATAAGGGATTCTGGATAAGTTTACCAAAAGATTTTGTATGGAGAATGACTAAATCCTCCCATACAAGGATAACAAAATGTTATCACAAGATTTGTACTTGTGCAAATCCCTCCACAACATCCCCAAATATTGTGTAACTATGGAATAATATACCATTGTCACCTAAGTAGAGACTTACCTCATTTTATTGATGGAAGAGGTCCACCACAAGGGAGGCTTCCATGGTGACCTCAAGGGATCAAATAAAAAGATTAAGCCAAGCCTACCACCCCCTATCTTGATCACATGTTAGTTAGGTCTAGGTCTAGGAGATGGATAAAGGATAATGAGACAATTGTTGTACATGTATGAGACAATACAAAACTTGCAACATATATAGACAATTATCAAGTTGTAGAGTGTAAAAATAGCCCTTTAGACACTAGAAAAAAATGAATTCTATGGCTGTTTCAAATTAAAACAATAAACTAAATTTACAACAACACTTAGAACTTTGCAAAAAATGCAAACTAAAGTTCTCCGAAATGTAGCAATTCACCATGAAAAGTAAGCATACATCAAGTTGATTATTGTCCAATTTCTAGAAGTAATTTCTGAACAAGTTAATCCACTTATAAATGGGTGTATGAACAATTTTATGTAGTTTTAAGTGGCTATGGAAAACGTTTATAGTAGGAGCAATAAATACTTAAAGTTTTTCAGACTTAGGGTTAGCAATGTTAGTAGGATTTTCTAGAGAGTGAGAAAATTTATTTTAATAACTACTTTAACCATATTAACACTTCTATATTAGTGTCGTTGTCCTCTATGGCTCATGGAGTCTCAAATGCATTAGCTTGAAGATTGAACTAGGTAAAACAAGAGAGGTAAAGTCTAAACCCTAAGGTGAAAACACACTTGAGCCTTAGGTATTAGACTTTGAGGAAGAAGGTACCTAGGGTGAAAACCCACTTGGGCCCTAGGTGTCATTTTTTCCATTTCTCTAGCTTCACTTAGTTAAAGGATCAAAGTCTAGGGTTAAAACCCTAAAGTGCAAGCACTTTTGGGCCTTAGGATTTTAACCCTATCAAGGATGCTTCACAAACTTGGAAAATAAATACTTTGTAAGGAAGAGAAACATTTATGTCTTCCTCTTAGGGTTTCAAAAAAACAATAATACTTGCAACACGATAGTAATTCAACCTTTAGCATTAACAAAAGACACAAATTGCAGAAATTACTTCTTCCAAGAATCAAGAGTATAAAACCCTAATTGTAGAAATTATCCATCCAAGAGATCAAGAACATCCACAAAAATCCTCCACAAGGCTAGCACATCAGAGAGAAATATCCAAAGAGGCTAAAATAGCAAAAAGTTTAAAGATTTTACCCCACACAAGTGTGAGGGAAGTGCTGATTTGAAATGACATAGTGCTAGCCTATTTATATGAGGAAACACCTAGTTCTTTATCCACAAAACAAGTCAAATGATAATAATAAGTGGGATCGACCCCTGAAGTAGCCTCTACAAAATGATTAAATGCAATCAAAACATCATAAATGCCACACGTGTGGTGATGTAAATTCTCCAAAGGCTAGGAGAGGGCCTACAAAGGTCACGTGGAAGCATCTCAAGGTTAAATAATGGAAAAGGGTGCACCTCATTGTCCATGATCATGCTCTATCATCAGTGGTGCACAAAATGTAATAAAACCATATCATGATAAAACCCTAGAATGTGACGTCATCAATAGAAAGAGGCCAACGTCAAGGGTGTAGGGTGATGCATCCAATGTTGAAGAGCCTGCATCTAATCTCTTCATGGTGTGTAGCTATCAACTATTGCAACATCCTCCATCAAGTGAGTAATAATCCTTGTGGTTACACTACCCAACATGTGGGATTTCATCCCATCTATGTGCCATCATGATCAAATATGATAAAATCAAGCCCATCTGTCCATCATCCAAGGTTTAGAGGATGTGAGAGATCATGCGAGGAAGGTTTAGATGATTTGAGGAAGGTGGAAATTCACTGGATGAATCATTGCTCTGCATCACATGTGCCAATGTCCTTCAATAAAGGCACAACGTCCTGGGTGAAATCCTATCATGTCCCTCAAAGAACCATGTCAGGGCCTTTCAAAACAAAGTAGAATATAAGACAAGGTGATTTTTTTTCATAAGAGACACTCGTCCTTGAATCATGCAAAGTAAGTTGTTACTTAATATATAAGTCATGTAAACAATTCACCTTAGTATCCCCTTCAAGCATCACACCGAACTTGGACTCCATGTGATTTGGGAAATTTGAATATGGGAGGGCCTTCATCCAACCCTATTATGTGCTCCAAACAAGAAAGTGAAAGAAAATACCCAGGTAGAGGGATAGGTCTTGAGGGAAACAATCAAATAAAGAAGGCCTTCAAGAGTAAGTTTGATAGTGGTATGAATTTGGGCTTACTTCATGTCTTATGGTGTCATTAAATCCATTTCTTTGAGCACATTTTTAGAGGGATAATTTGCTGCTTAAGATACCCTTTCCTTAGTACATTTTGCATTTTGAACCCTTTAATTTCCTTTTGATACCCATTTCTTTATTTTGCAAGTCCCCTTTACAAGTTTCAATCTTTTATTCTTTCATTTTCTAACTGTGCTATGGTCATGTTATAATTGTGCATTCAATTCATTAGGAACAGGGGCGATTACCATTAGAGGGGGTAGAGCTCAATCTTTCCTATGGATTTTATAGGTGGCCTTTATCATTTTTACATATTATATACATAACCGTTGCATCAACCTCTGGGCCTTCATCGCCTTCTTCTCATGAGATAATGGACCATGTCCCATTACCAAAGTTTAGTACACTGTGATAGGATATAGGATGGAAAGTTTCAAGTATGGCAGGGAACAAAACATTACTGTTGTGAGCCCCCTAGTAGTACCCTTTTCCTTGGGATGTGATAATATAGGATAGGGAACAAAAGATGACCACCAAGGTGAAACAATGAAACAAACACAACTTCCCAAGTCAGTGATCCATTATCCAAATTAAACTAATGATCCTTATCCACATGCCCAACAAATTAAGAACAACACTTTGCATGAAAGAAGGACTAACATACCTCATACTGACGCTAGCTTACCATCTCCCATACACTGTGTTTTCTATATGTGATGATATTGGTTGATCTATAGATATAATAGGAAATATGAGGGGGGTTGATGGGTTTCCATCTGTGGACAAGCTGATCATCATAATGGTCCAACTCATTGTCTCCATTGTGGGCCATGATACATGATCTCCTCTAATTATCCCTAGGCACGGCATTGTGGGCCATGATACATGACCTCCTCCTCAATTATCCTGCACCTGGGAAGTGTGGTGGGGTAAATATATTCAATGATCGGAAAACACCATAGAGCACACAATAACCTCATCATCTCTGGTTATCCAAGACCTGAAATCTTGCACCCACTTCAAACAACAAAACCCTTTAGAAGTATCAGCTAGTGGATGTGATCCATTGGGGTTAGTAGAAAATCAAAATCACGTTGAAAATAAAAAAAATTCACTATAACTATACATGATAAATCAATAATATACAATGGTGGAATGAAATTTACTAACATTTATGCATAATATACAAAGGAAATTCAATATATATATATATATATATATATATAATAGGAAATATGAGGGGGGATACTGGGTTTCCATCCATGGACAAGCTGATCATCATCATGGTCTGGATCATTGTCTCCATTGTGGGCCATGATACATGATCTCCTCTAATTATCCCTAGGCACAAGGTGGGGTGGGTAAAATATGGCTCCAACATGGGGAAATGTGCTCACCATAGATTGCATGAGAACCTCATTATCTCTGGTTTTCCAAGACTCGCAATCTTGCACCCACTTCAAACGACAAAGCCCTTTAGTAGTATCAGCTAGTGGATGTGATCCATTGAGGCTAGTAGAAAATAAAAATCACGTTGAAAAGAAAAACAATTCACTATAACTATACATGATAAATCAATAATATACAATGGTGGAATGCAGGTTCCTAACATTTATGCATCATATACAAAGGAAATTCAATATGTACAAGAAAATTCAACACCATACTAGCATGAATGGATGGTGCAATATATGCACATATGAAAATGCATGATGCAAACTGCCCTGCCTAACCTACTTTATATATGTTACACTCAAGATTTCAAGTCTCTTCCCCATGATTGGATTTGAGAAGGGATATACTAGTAGGTAGTGGACGTCTCCTTCCCTCCACTGTGGATAAATATTAGGAATCATTGATAGACTTATGTTCAATATTATAGAGTCCTAACAAACATTTGTGAAAATCCTTACATGTATTAGGTTGTCATTTATTCTTGTCCCACATTAAGACAAATTATCCTTGTATATAATCCTCCTCCTTCAAATCAACCATTTCTTGAATTACCCTAGTGTATTGCTTCTAGAAAGGGGGGTGGGATTTCATTGAAAGAGTATCTTCTTGGCTCAATTTAGTCTTTGTACTTGTCAATATTGTGATGGATCCAACCACTTTGTCTTTGTACTTGTCAAGTTGTTGTTGATAATATTCCCTTTTGGGACACACTACATCATCAATATCATCTTCTTGGGTGAAAGGAATATCATTCATGAAAAATTCAGGAAGGGAATCCATGAAATCCTTAGCGAACTCATCTAAGGTATCATCGTTTTCAGGGTCTTTATAAATTTCTCCAAAATGGTCCCTTGCAATTGGTTAGTTGGGTATATGGGCATAGGTTTCATCACCTATGAGTATAGAAGAATAATATAAGTCCATATGTAAGGTTCCACCCAATATTTCAACAAAATTCCTAGACAAAAGCATTCCCCAAATGTCTCAAATATCCACAACCACAATGTCTATAAAAAAGGCTATCTCATGATATCTTTCAAAGAGAAATTATATATTATTTATCAAACCATATGTACTAATAGCCTTGTATTCAATCCCATAGACATTCCCATAGGGTCTTGCGACCTCCAATATTAATTGCCTCATTAATTTCAATGTCGTAATGTTTGTAGCAACCCCATAGTGGAGCATGTAATTGTTTAGCCATTTATTTTTTAATCTCAAGGTGATGTAAAAAGGTGGATGCTCATCATTATGTGGTCTACAACGATTAGTTTGTATCGTCACAGGAGGGTCTCGAGGTTCTCCTTGTGCTCTAAATAATTTCTCAACATTGTTTCCTATCGAAGGAATCTTAATAATTTTTGTTAGAGGTATATGTACATTTATCTTTTCCAAGATGCTATTTATGTCAACATTCAAGTCTATGTCATCATTCCTTGGAAAAACAAAACTAGGAGGAATGTTATCTTTAGGAGGTGGAGTAGGTCTTTGATGAGGAAATCTAGGGTCACTGGGAGGATCTCGGGGAACATTATTTTGTCTAGTGTACACTTGTAATTCTTTCTTCCTAAGATTCTCCCTTTATTCCTCATCCATTTTGATTAAAATCTCCATCCTAGCCCTCCTGGTAGATTCATTCTTTCCCTCCTCAAGTTGCTCTTGTGTGATGTTGAGGCACTCTTTGGGAGACATATAAAATATGGAGTCTAAGCTATCAATAAATTTCATGTGATCAAGTCCCCCACTATTATTCCTTGGGCATTCATGTTCCCAGTGGGGATCCCCACAAGGTAGACACTAGGGAGTCTCTTATTGATCTATAATGTTAAAAGGATATAGAGTATTATGGAATCTTTTCTCATTTATGGGCCTAGGTTTCCATGATTGGACCTATCTTTGGGGGTGGCTCTTAAAAGGAGGTATAATGTTTTTTTGTTTCACCCTCTCTAGGTTAGTGATCTTGTTCATTATTAGGGTTTGATTTTGGGTAAGGACATTTATTGATTCTTCAATCCTTTGTGCTCGTGGGACGTTTATATCTTGGGTAGGCTCAATAGTATAGAATATTCTTGGTTTTCTTTCAGCCTTTGTCCTTGGGGCATAGAAAGGTTCTTCCTTGCAAGATGCAATATTAGCCTCAATCCTAGAAACCAATTCTTGGGCCTCTTCAAGGGTCTTTGGAAGCTTGTCCTTAAGCATGAATCTAAAATGTCCTAGGAATGAATTGGTATAGAGGAAGAGGAGATGTTGTTTTCACGAGTGAATATTGTTAGGTATTTGTTGGAGTAAATTCTCAAACTTAACATTGAAATATTTGACGATTTCATTCTCTTTCATTTTCATTTTAGTAAGTCAAAACAAGTTAGGAACTTCTTTAGTATCCCATATTTTAAGAAATTTCTCTTCAAAGTCATCCCATGTCTTAATACTCTTTCTAGGGAGACTATTTAACCATATCCTAGTGTCATCAACAAAAGTGGAGGAAAAGAGTATCATCAATACGTCTTCAACATCATCACTCACATGATTAATTTGGAAGAAGGCCTGTAAGTTATCCAAATTCTCTTCAACAATAGTCACATCATTACTAGAAAACTTGGGCAACCATTTTTCAAACTTCAGAGGTATGTTATGAGGGTACCCAAGGATTGAAGACATGTCCAAGGGTTTGAATATATTGGATACCCATTGCCTTTTATCCATTGAATATAAAGGAAGGTTTCCACCAAACAAAGATTTAATCACATGAGAGTTGTGAAGAATCCTTCTCTTGTAAGTCTTATGAGGGTTAGGATACCTCCTCGAGATTTGTAGAGTCACCAGATGGTTCCTCTAGGATCATTAAAGGAAGGTGAGGTATCTACCCTTAGTGGATTTTCCAATTAAACTTTGAGATAAGGGATTTGAGATAAGTTTACCAAAATATGTCATAGGGAGAATGAATCAATCCTCCCATACAAGGATGAAAAAATGTTATGACATAATTTTTACTTGTACAAATACCTCCACAACATCCCCAAATTTTGTGTAACTATGGAATAATATACCACTGTCACCTAAGTAGAGACTTCCCTCATTTTAGTGATGGAAGAGGTCCACCACAAGGGAGGCTTCCCTGGTGACCTCAATGGATCAAATACAAATATTAATCCAATCCTTACCCCTCTATATTGATCACATTTTAGTTAGGTCTAGGTCTAGGAGATATATAAAGGATAATGATACAATTGTTGTACCTGTACGCGACAATAAACAACTTGCAACATATATACACAATTATCAAGTTATAGAGTCCAAAAATATCCCTTTAGACACTATACAAGAAATGAATCCTATGGCTGTTGAAAATTACAACAATAAACTAAATTTACAAAAACACTTAGAACTTTGCAACAACAAAAAAATAAAGTTCTCTAAAATGTAGCAATTCACCATGAAAAGTAAGAATTCATCAAGTAGATTATTGTCCAATTGATAGAAGTAATTTCTAAACAAGTTAAAATGGGTGTATGAAACATTTTTATGTAGTTTTTAGTGGTTGTAGCAAAATTTTATAACAACAACAACAAATACTTAAAATTTGCTAGATTTAGGTTTAACAATGTTAGTAGGATGTTCAAGAGAGTGAGAAAATTGTTTTTAATAGCTACTTTAACCATAATAACACTTATAGATTAGTGTCGTTATCCTCTAGGGATTATGGAGTCTCAAATGAATTATATTGAAGATTGAACTAGGTAAAACAAGAGAGGTAAAGTCTAAACCCTAAGGTGCAAACACACTTAGACCTTAGGTCTTATACTTTGAGGAAAAAGGTACCTAGGGTGCAAACACACTTGGGCCCTGGGTGTCATTTTTATCTTTCTCTAGCTTCACTTAGGTCAAGGATCAAAGTATAGGGTTAAAACCCTAGCAAGAACTTTTGGGCCTTATGATTTTAAACCTATCAAGTATGCTTCACAAACTTGGACAATAAAGAATTTGTAAGGAAGAGAAACACTTATGTCTTCCTCTTAGGGTTTCAAAAAAAAAAGAATACTTGAAACAAGATAGTAATTCGACCTTTAACATTAACAAGAGACACAAAATTGCATAAATTACTTAATTATTAAAAGATTCATTATTATCAAACCCTAATTGCATAAATTCTCCATCCAAGAGAGAAAGAACATCCATAAAGATATTCCACAAGGCTACCAGATGAAAGAGAAAGAGATAAAGAGGCTAGAATACTAAAACTTTTAAAGGTGTTACTGTTAGTAAAACAAGATCACAGAGCAATAAAATAAAACAAATGTGGAAATAAAACATAGAAGATACACAATACAATAGAGACACATATATACATGGTTCACCTAGTGTAGGCTACGACCACCAGAGAAATTGCCAGATCCTTCCCTTATTATTATCCAACAAATGAAGGGATACAACCTACAACACACTCGTTGTAAATTCCTCTTATTTATCTCACAGTCTCCTCACTCAAAATGAAATATTCACAATGATACATAGCCATAATACATTTCCCTCATAAAAGAGGGTTTCCTTCTCAGGTAAAAAAACCTAGCATAACTTCTATCGTCAGGTCTGCGACCTCCCTACACTCCCTCATGTGGAGGAGTGTACATTCTTCTGGGGTGTACAATCTTCATGGGGTATCAACATGGCTGAAAACAAACACCTCTGAATTAAGAAGATAAGAAGGCTCCACAACCAATAGTTACCCCCACATAAGTGTGAGGGAAGTGATGATTTGAAATGATGTAGAACTAGCCTCTTTAAAATCATGAAAAATCCCTAGAAGGTGACATCATCATCCGAAAGAGGCCAACGTCAAGGTTATAGGGTGCCACCTCCAAGGTGTAGGAGGATGCATATTGTCTCTACATGGTGTCCGACTATTAACTACTACAATTTCCTCCATAAAGTGAAATAATCCCTGGGGTTACATTGCCCAACATGTGGGATTTCAGGCCATTTGTGTACCATCAGGAACAAATATGCTAAAATCAATCCCATCTTTACATCGTCCAATGTTATGAATATGTGAGAGCTCATGTCAGAAGGTGTCAATTCATTGGATGAATCACTTCTCTGCATCACATGTGCCAAAGTCATGCAATAAGGGGACAATGTCTTGGGTGAAAGAATAGGACATCCCTAAAAGAACCATGTTAGGGCCATTCAAAACAAAGAATAATATAAGAGAAGGTAAACCAATGTTCATAAGAGATATTAGTCTTTGAATCATGCAAAGTAAGATGTTAAGATATAATCCATGTAAACAATTCACCTCCATATCCCCTGCATGAATAAGATCAACCTATGACCTTATGTGAATTGGAAAGTTTCAATATGGGAGGGCCTTCATCCAACACTATTATGTGTGCAAACCAAGATAGGGAAAGAAAATAACCAGGTAGATGGAAAAGTCTTGAGTGAAATAGTGAAAGAAATAAACCCTTCAAGAGTAAGTGTGATAGTGGTATGAATTTTGGATTACTTCATGGCTTATGGTGTTATTAAGTCCATTTCTATGAGCACCTTTGTAGAGGGAGCACTTGCTACTTGAGATAACCTTTCCTTGGTAATTTTTGCATTCCAAATCCCATAATTGCCTTTTGATACCCATTTATTTATTTTGCAAGTCCCCTTTACAGTTTTCAAGCTTTTATTCTTTCATTTTCTTACTAGGCTATGGTCTTGTTATAATTATGCATTCAGTGTATTAGGACAAGGGGTGATTAACAATAGAAGGGGTAGAGATGAAGCTGGAATATGGATTTTATAGGTGTCCTTTATCATTTTTACATAGAATATACATAACAACTACATGAAACTCTAGGCCTTCAATCCCTTCTTCTCATGCGAGAATGTACCATGACCCATTACCGAAGTTTAGTACATTGTGATAGGCTCTAGGATGGAAAATGTTAAGTATGGTGGGGAACAAAATGTTACTCTTATGAGCCCCCCCATTAGTACCCGTTTCCCTATACAATAACAATATGGGACTAGGGAAAAAAAGATGACCACCAAGGTGAAACAAAGAAACAAACACAACTTCCCAAGCCAGTGATCCGTTCTCCAACTTCAATCAATTATCCTCATCCACATGCCCAAAAAATTAAGCACAACACTTTGCATGAAAGAAGGACTAACATACCTCATGGTGGCATTGGATTACCATCTCCCATAGATTGATGAGCTTGGTTGATATGTAGCCGCAGGAGGAAATTTGAGGAGGGATGTTGGGATGCCATCTATGGAAACGTTGATCATGATCATGGTTGACATCATTGTATCCATTGCATTCCATGAGACATGGTATCCTCTAGTTACCCCTAGGCATTGGGGGGGGTAACAAGTTGTAAATAGATTTTGGAGGTGTAGAATAATGTGCTTGGATCTGCAACCTATATACAATAAGAGTTATCAATACCAAGTATGAAAAAACTTTGATTTTTCTTTATCTTTCTTTTTTTAGAGTGCTAGTGCCATTTCTGGTTTTTTATTGTGCTTTGCCTCATGGTGCCTTAGGGAGGTTTTCATCATCATGAGATATTATTATTTGTATTTCTACAATTCTAGACTTGCCTCAAAGGAGGTTTTCAAGAAAATACTTGTCCTAGATGCCTCAAAGGAGGTTTTAATCATAGGGATTTCTTTTACTTTTTCTTCTTTTTCTATGAGATGATTAGTTTGTTTTCAAAGAACTACTTCTTTTGATCAAACCTAGCTGTGATCTTGAATCTTGGAGGTGAACACCTCTTTTGAAAATTGTCTGTTGTAGAGATTTAGTATATGTCCATTGACCAAAAGAGGTACTTTCTCTTATTCTATGGTTCTAAATTTTACTAAACCATTTCCACAACAAGTATCAATTTGATAAGGTCCCTACCACCTTGTCCTCAATTTTATTTCGAAGACTTTAAATTGTGAATAATAGAGTAGGGTCCAATATCCTTTTCTTTGAATGTCTTTGTCTTAATATAGTTGGCATGCACATTTCTCTTTGTTGTTGGACTATCTTAGTGTGGAATAAATATTTTTGTTTGTACTCACCCATTCCATTTATTCGATTCAACCTCTTTTGTTGTACTTCAAAGAGATTCAACCCTAGACATAAACTTGTACTTAATGTTTGGATTTCAAACTCAATTGGGAGAATTACATTCTTTCCATAAAACAACTCATAGGGTGTAAACATAGTAGTTGTATTTAGGTGGTGTTGTATGTCCATACATATTATACCAATATGTTTACCCAATATTTCCTATGTTTCTTTATTATTTTTGTCATGATATTCTCCAACTCTCAGTTTGTTACCTCTACTTTCCCATTTTCTTAAGGGTGGTAGGTAGTTGATTTCTTATGATGAAATTTAAATAGGTCCATGATATTCTTGATCATATTAGAAGTAAACGAAGGTCCTTTATTTGTTTCAATCTTGATTGGTACTCCAAATATTGTAAATATGTTTTCATATATGAATTCTGCTACCTTTTATTCTTTAGAATTTTTCATTGACTTTACCTTTGGCCATTTTGTCAAGTAGTTTGTACAAACTAGTATATTTTAGTTTTGGTTAGATGGGGGATAATTGGGTCCCACAAAGTTTAAGCCCCACTTTCCAAAGTGTTACATTGAGACTTGTTTTTTTAGTGGCATATCATCCCTTCTTATAGGATTCCCCATTCTTTAACATTAGTCACAATGTGATAAATTTTCTCTTGTGTCCTTGTGAAGTGATGACTAGTATTGCCTTTCTTGTAAAACTTTGCAGGCTATCCTCTTTGTAGAAAATTTCCCCACACAAGGTTCATCATGGAAATTATGTAGTATGTCATGTACCTCATCTTCCATAATTAACGATGAAGTATTTATTCTAGTCCAATTTTGAATAGTAGCTCTTGATCCATGTATAGGTGGCACTCTTTCAGACAATCTTGCAACATTCTCTATAGGAAAAGTATTGAGGAAGAGTTTTTGTAGCTATATATTTTTCTATGTCAACAAACCATGGGGTTTGTACTGAGATTGAAAATATGTGTTCATATTAAAATAAGTCATCAAAATATTCTTGATCTACATTATTTTTTAGTCTACAAAAGAAGTTTGCAACAACATTTTGTTTTCGTAGTTTGTCAAGTATAGTCAAGTCAAATTCTTGCAATAACAACAAGAATCGTGTGGTACTTTCTTTCACATATGTTTTATTCATTAAATATATGATGTCTGAATGCTCAATATGTCCAAATACATGATATCCAGTGATTTAGTGTCTAAATTTATTGATTGCATAAACAATACAAAGAAAGTATTTCTTAGTGATTGTGTAATTAAGCTTTGTTCCTAACAAGTTTTTCCTAATGTAGTAAATGAAAAATGGATATTTGGATTCTTGTTGTCCAATGATACAAATCATGCACCAATATGAATGTGGAATGGAATATACCACTTAGGACCTTGTAAAATAAGAGACATGATCACATTTTCTTTTATATTGTCAAACACTCTTTGAAATTTAGATAACCAACAAAATTTTATATTCTTGGATAAGAAAAAGAACAATGGAGTTGGAAATTTACTGGAATCCCTTATGAATCTTCCGTAGTATCCTGCATGCCCCACAAAACGTCTTACATGTTTTTTTTTGAGGTGTTGGATGATGTTTAATTTTGTTCGGTCTACCTTAACACTTATAGGTGATATGTGATGTCCTAGTACTATAGATCTAGATGACATGTGATACCAATATTTTCTAAAGCTTATTGGAATTTGTTTTCATAGGTACTGTAGTCATCCATGTATATTTATATAATTTCATGCATTAACTCTAAGAAAACACTCAAAATGACCCTCTGAAAAGTAGCAAGGGAATTGCATAAACCAAATATGAGTACCCTATAAGAAAAGGTTTCCCAAGGGAATATTGGAGCTCTAGGCTGATTTTTATCTAATTGTACTCACTAAACCCATCTAGAATGGAAAATTACTTTTTACCAGACAAGGCATCTAATACTTATTCAATGAAGGGAAAAGGGAAATGGTCCTTTATAGTAGATTTGTTGAGTTCTTTTTAATCTACACATATTATCCACTTGCCTCTTTTCTTGGGAACAATGACTAATGGTGACATCCACTCACCATCTAAGATATGTTATATGAAATTTTCATCCAAAAGTTTTTGGCCAAAAAGTTTTAGTTTTTACTATATCTTTTAGTGCAAGGTTCATTCTTCTTTGAGGTTGTCTGATGATAAAGGAATCATCCTTGATGTATTTATGGTGTTTATAGATGTTGGGATGAATTATTTGCGTGGTTTTAATCCCAGGCAAAGACAATGCTATGTTTGCTAAGAATTTCCACAATTTTTGTTCTCGGACATAATTTAGTTTCTTGTTGATTTTCAAAGTTTTATTAGTATGGATTTCTATAGTTTTGAATAATTATGGATATGTTTTAATAGTAAATAAATCATGCCCTCAGATCTAATATATATCACCAAATTTTTCTTTCTCTTGTTCATCTTCCTTACCACTATATTCTTAAATTTCGATGGAACTAGGGTATATATTTTGCATGTAATTTGAGATAATCGTGTCCTCAAATATATTGTTTAGGGTTGAATAATTATCAATGGAGAGGATTGGATTTATAGTAGTCTGAAACATGTCTTCTCCTTGTTCAAATGTTACCCATAGATGTGTTTCTTAATCAATGAAATGTTTTGCAGGTGGATAAAGAATAAGTCTTTTCTATGATTGACTATTGGTGTTGGTAATATCCCTTATTCTACAATGTATATATGCATAAGTTGTATATAACCAATGTATTTCTAAGATGAGTGAGTACCCGTTCAGTTTATATTTTTTTTACAAAGCTATGAAGTTTGTTGTGTACTCCCATAAGTCAATTGACACAATCACATCCTCTAATACTACTTCTAGGTTGATAATGGATTAATTATATACACTTCAATTGTATTTAGTGGGAATTCATTCTTGGCATGTT
Source organism: Picea sitchensis (assembly GCA_010110895.2). Lineage (NCBI taxonomy): Eukaryota > Viridiplantae > Streptophyta > Pinopsida > Pinales > Pinaceae > Picea > Picea sitchensis. The sequence goes on from SNQJ01S0022297.1 coordinate 84,389, forward strand.
TCCTTTTGCATTTATGGTAGAAAATAACCAAGGTTCTTTCAGACTCTTCTTATTTCCTCTTAATCAAATGATGTCTATTTGCATAGATAATTAATGCAACATGTCAGTTTTCATCTACTCTAATAAATTTCCAAGTTCAATATTGGTGAGACTTGTTGCCAAAACTTTTGATGATTGTGAGATTACATTTTTTCCACCCGTATTTTTATTTCTTGTAGATTTTGGGTAATTCTTGAACACTTTCTTGATATTATCATACGTCAACTAAAATATGTCACCATTTATAAGGAGGTTCAAGGTATCCATCAACTCTTCTTTTACACCTCTAAGAATCATCGATTTTAGAGATTTATAATCTAGATTGTAGCTATGAGATGTTTCGTATCTTAGTTGGATTTTTTCTCATATTATTATAAGGACTCATGGTCTCTTTGTACCATTCAAAATATTTCACCTCTGGTATCTTTGGCCTTGCAATAATCTATATATTTTTCAATGAAGGGTTGCATCATCTGATCCCATTTTTTGATACTGCTCCTGTATAAGACTGTGAACCATCTCAAAGATGATTCCTTTACTATAGAGGGAAAGAGCCTAAGTTTTTGAGCATCTCAGGTGTAGTCACAGGTTCTATGGAGAATTTCAAACTCAAAAAGAAAGGTGTTGGGGTTTTCAATAATTAGGTCATGGAAATGAGGAAGAGAAGAAGGATTTATGTTCTCCATCCTCGTTTTCTCATTAGTTTCATGAATTAGAAATTGAAAGAAATTAGGTTTATCCTCCCTTTTTTCTACCTTAGTGTTTAGAGATAGAGATTTCTCTTTATATTTAATTCCTATCTCAACAAAAGGATTGATGGAAATCCCTGCAAAAATGTTCTCTCCTTCTTGAAGCAACTCAACAAATTCTTCAAAAATTTGTTGTATATCATTTGGGTTTTGTTTAGAAGGTTGTTTAAAAAAATATTCCACTCGTACCTAATTTAGATACACCAAACTTATTTTTGGTAATTAAAAACCCACCACACTTATCTCTAGGTCAATGCATAAAATCAAAATGTGTATTTTTTTTTTCTCAAAGAAATTGAGATTGTTCGTAATGAAATTTTTGGCATCCTCCTCAACAGAAATGCCAAAAATTGGTAGGCCAAATAATTATAACAATATGTCTTATAAATATCTTAATTTCACTTTAATTATCAGACCGTGGATCATGAAAACTTATGAGGTGATGTGCAATATATAAGAAAATTGCAAAGGTCAAATATGAACTACTAATTCTAATGGAAAACTTTGATAAAGCAAATACTCAAATTTGATAGATCACTCTAATTCGTCCATCATGCACTTTGGTGCACAAATTTCACTCCTATCTCTTATGATAACATGAATAAGATAAATGAAGGTATAGGTTCACTACCTATTGGATGAAAAATTGATTAAATGAGAAGGTCTCCTTGAACTAATGACCTTGTGCTACTGCTAGACTATTCAATCCTCACAACACTAAGTATCATATGTTAGATTCATATAATCCACATCAAGGTATTGAACAATTGTAAATTAAATTCATTTAATAAAAATACATGAATTGAAATTGTTGTTCAAATAAACACAAGAAATGGACGTAACGTTGAAAAATAAAGAGAAAGAAACTAGTACTCTATTTTTATAGGAGTCTATCTACTTGAAAAATAAAAATAAATTACAAGAAAGAAAATGACCATGGAGGTCCCTAGTCCTTTTCTTGAGTGGGACTACTCAAGGAATTCCCTGGAACCCTTATAGAAACTCAAACACTTATAAATTGATCATACTATGTGTACTTTATTAAAAACATTCCATGTAACACGAGGCTAGAATTCTTCCTCTTGAGTACAAATTGAAATTAGCTTGAACAAATGTAAGGAAAATTTAATGATAATACTAGTTATCCTACTCTATAAATTGACCTCTATTTGTGATTGAAGAGATTTCTATGTAGTCCAATAAATCCCTTTATTGGTGGGAGTTGTCCCTCAAATACCTATCTTTTTGCATGTTGTTACAAGGGACTATTTTCCCTCCTAGTCAAACTAAATCCTTAAGATCAACAAGAGATCAAATTTCTTGACGTATTTATTGTTGCCTATAAGTGTTGCTATCTATGAAGGTTGTGAAGGGACATGATCCCTTAAGTTTCTCAAACATTCAATGAGGTGTTCTGTGGTTATAGATGAATAATATTTCCTTGTCTTATGGGATGAATCCCTTCACTAAGGCTGAAATGTTCCTTTCTGGTAAACCATATTAGTTAAAATATGAAAAAAAATAAAAATCATCAAACACTCAAGATTAAGCATAAGTCACATTCAAATTTGAGATTAATAAATATCATATTTGATCAGATAAGCATAAGTCACAAACATTGGTCATAAAAAATACTAATGTTTTCCAAGAAGGTCTTACATTGGGAGGAAAAACGTATCAAATTCCGACATAAGATGGGTCACAAAAGGTGAAAATTTGAAGGATCATCAATGAATTGGGATATCTTTGTTGATCGATTGACTACCACCAATATCGAGTTATTACCTTTGAAGGTTCTTAGTAACCCTGAGATGAAATACATATATATTTCCTCCCGCTTCCATGATGATGTACTTAGGGTATTTAAATTTTTGAGTGGATGTTTATCTTCCACATTTATCTATTGACATTCCAAACACTGGTCTACATAAGTGACAATATATGATTTCAAACCAAGATAGTAGTATAAGTGGTTTATACATTGATATTTTCTTTCGTATCTTGAGCGTATGGAATAAGGAGAATCACATGATTCATGAAATACCAATATTATTAGGTCCTTATGGTATAGTACATAAACTAAATTCCTCTAAATAAACACCACATTTTCAACTAGATGATAATCATTGCACTTTATGATTTTTATTTCTTTATTTATTTTTTATGTTGAGTCCTTCCTCGTTAATAGTGCATGGCATACTTCTTGATCCCATTTATCTGTCAATTTTCACATGCAACTCTATGTGACTAATCTTCAGATCTGAAAATTGATTCATAATGATGTAACAGTAAAACCCTAGCTGTTATCATTGAACAATTTTACGATGAAAATTATTGAATGAAATTATATGCAACAAAAACACAAAAGATCAGAGATGAATCATCAAAACATATGAGACACAATTGTTTTTTTTTGTAACCTTATCAATTCCGAAATACCGAGGGAAAAAAAAAACCCTCCCAACCAATACAATATCACCAAATCTAAGGAAAATCTTGTCCTCTCATCCAATACAAATATCACCAAAATATGAGGACAACCTTGTCCTGCAATAACCATACAAATTGGAAAACCAAACCTCAACAATTTATTGGAAACTTTCTCTTCCAAAAAATCTATGACAAACCTCCTATACAACTTGATGATGTCACCTGTCAGCCTATACGAACATGAATCTGCCTAGATAAACTCTATATTGATGTACACGACGTTACCAATGTAACCCGCGTATGTATGCGACTGTTCCCACTGCAACTTGTGTACGTACATGACTATTCCCACTAAAACCCACATACATAAACACAAATGTGTATATACACTTCCGTATGATTCATTCCACTCATACAATTTCTTCCTTCTACGACTGCCTCTCTCTCCCACACATGTGTTGTGATTTTCCCTGCCAAGAACAAAAAATGGAGAGTCCTCAACCCTAGGCTAGATTTTCCATCATTCAAAATTTCCCTTTGCTGAAAACTCCAAGCCTCCTAACACAAGTGCATACTCACCTATGCTAGATCCATCATGTCTCCACACATGATATACAATATGAAATGTCACAATGACCTCTATCCTTTATACAAAATCCTTAGGGGTCATCATAGAATCCCCTCCACAAGTCAACATAAAATTAGGATTTCTTTGTGGGTGTGAAGGCCCAACACAAACCCACAAATACCATCATCAAGCCCCCAAGCCCTCAACTCAAAATCCAAGGGGTTTTTCACCAAACTGAAAGTGTGATTTGGTGCCCAGGATGATTCCCACATGCCCAACACCTAGGTCAATGTGAGAATGCCTGCCCAAAGATACACAACATCAACTGATCTAGGATATTTTCATCGATGTGACTTACTAAAGAATTGTATTAAATGAGAATAAAATGAAGTACACCATAAAGAAGGAATAAATCAATAATGAAGAAACATATGCATCAAATATGAACACAAAAAACTCGATAATGGAGTTCGTCCCTGGTGTACTACGTCTCCGGGTCCTGCTCTCAAATGGGTAGGCCTTTCTATCAACTCAGTAAAATAATTTGGCAAAATACATAAGTATACCTCATTTTGGAGTTAAGCTGCATAATCTTTTCTAAGATCAGAAAACAAACAACACCACTGAATTCGTGGCATCGAATTACCCAAAAATGACTATCTCCATGCCTCGATCTGATTCTGTCACTTTCAGGCCCTTGAGAAAATTCATCTTGGTTTCTGTACCTATACCTGCAAAAATTTTGTTGAAAAATTCTCATTTTTCGTGGCCTATCCATATGGTTGTGTGCCCTGGTCTGACCCCCGAGATATGGAAAAACCTAATTCTTAAATAAAATCAGGGGCAGATTTACCAACGAGGCCATTTGGCCTGTTGGTTGAGGGATATATATGAAAGCGCTTTGTTGGAGGAGGTTCCAAGGTCAAGCCCGCAGACCTCCGTTTTTATACATTGGAGTTATGTATATGTGTTTTTTTTTGGGCTCATGCTAACTTTGGAGTATGGTTTGACATGGCGGATCCCGCCATATATGGCGGTAGATTGTATTATATATTTGGTAGACTGGGGGGTTGGCGCCAACCAACCCCTTTTCCAATTTTAAATTTTGGTTGTTGGGCGTCCTTGGGAATTTTCCCGCTGCCACGTGGCATCCCATGACTGGGACACACAATGACCATTCATTGGCCCACATCACCTTACTACACAGACATGCCACATCACCTCTACCACATCAGCCTACCATGTCACCTGCCAGGTGGTTGTACGGTCTGCCATGTGGTTGTATGGACTGCCATGTGGCACTTTCCCATTGGTCCATGGACTGACCGAAAAAGTCCAAAATCGAGTGACACATGGCAACCTTTGGTGCTGCCACATCATCATGCTGACATCAACATGACACATGTCACCCTCTGCATGTTCCATGTACCCTATACAGATGCTGACATCAACATTATAGATGCAGACTCATCCTTGCTGACTGGGCTAGGTTGACCAAAACGTTGACCGCGAATATCTTTTGATCCGTAACACTGTTTAATGAACCATTTACGCCGTTGGAAATATTGAGACACACTCTTTGCGATGATGTCAATTTAACTTAGTTTTAAGGACTTTGCATTTTTTCCCTTTCTTTGTCTATTGAGGCTATTCTTGTTGATTAAGGTTGGTTGTCATTGATGTCAACCCTTGAAGAAAGACCCGTAGAAAAATGTTTTGGGTAATGGACCCAATAGTGTTTGATGTAAATATGACTCATTATTGTTTTGTCATGGTTGATAAGAAGTAAATATGGATGAATGCCAAAGTGGTCCCCTTATGGTGAAAGCCCTCACAGGAAGACGCTTTGTGGAGTAAGAGAAACCATGCTTAATTGTGGAATAATGAGATGAAGGA
>SNQJ01S0022297.1:90080-100578 GCA_010110895.2 Picea sitchensis
GTGGGCCTAAACCATTAAAATCAACCTACAAAGCCACAAGTAGGCTCAGAGTGATACACTCCAAAGCTACACATGTCAATCTCCAAGGTGATGTCATAGACAATAAAGGATCCAATACAAGGGTACTCCATGAGATGTGACAAATGGTCCTCCTTCAAGTTTCTAGGTACTTCAATGATCCTCCTCCAAGCCTCCAAGGATACCAATGCACCTCCTAAGTTATGTACTCCACTCGCTCTATTTCCTCTACATGAACATTGTCATGATACATGCATCCCAAATTCAACTACATGCTTCCATGCAAGCATACATGCCACCTCTTGATGTATAGGGATAAATGACATCCTCTTTAATGCCAAATTATACTTATCCAAAGTAAGGTGTTCTCCAATCATACAACCTCCTCCATGTGGATAGCATGTAGAATGTCACAAATTTATTGGAATCTCTCCAATGCCATGAGTAATTTCATGTCGGTATGCAATTTTTGTTATTTAAACCTAAAGTCCTTGTCTATATAACAACGAATCATCGTGGAAAATATAGAATTCTCGTGGAAACAAAATATTTTCATTTGTGTTTTGCCACAAACATTTGTTTATATAGCGATGAATCATCGTGGAAAATATAGCATTCTCGTGGCAAAAAAAAACTTTTCATTTATGTTTTGCCATGAACATCTATCTATATAGTGACGAAAAATTGTGGCAACTATAGCATTCTTTTGGCAACAAAAACTTTCCATTTGTGTTTTTCCACGAACATTCGTCTATATAGCGACGAACAATCATGGCAAATATAGCATTCTTGTGGCAACAAAAACTTTTCATTTGTGTTTTTCCATGATTTTTCGTCTATATAGCGACAAAAAATCGTGGCAACTATAACATTCTTGTGACAACAAAAACTTCCCATTTGTTTTTTTCCACAAACATTCGTCTATAGAGTGACGAAATACTGTGGAAAATATAGCATTCTTGTGGCAGCAAAAACTTTTCATTTGTGTTTTTCCATGATTTTTCATCTATATAGCGACACAAAATCGTGGAAAATATAACATTTTCATGGCAACAAATCATGGAAACTATAGCATTCTTGTGGCAACAAAAACTTTCCATTTGTGTTTTTCCACGAACATTCATCTATATAGAGATGAAAAATTATGGTAAATATAGCATTCTTGTGGTAACAAAAACTATGAATTTGTGTTTTGCCACGATTTTTCGTCCATATTTGATTTTAGGGGCTAAATTTTGTAAATGGGATCATTTTCCATGGTTTTTCCCAAAAAATGGTTCGCCAATTTCCATATTTTTCTAAAAATGATTCGCCTAAATTCCATAGAATGAAATTATTTTACCTTAAAAATCGCCAAAATTTTATAGAAACTATATTAAATCCTTAGAAATTTTAATTTTTTACAAAAGTGTCGCCAAACATTTTACATTGTACATATTAAGGACTAGTAAGATTAGCCCAAGTTTCTACATTTTAATACAAATTTCCATCCTTAAAATCATCTCTGTTTTTCTTCTATATAACGACGAAAAATCATGGCAAATATAGCATTCTCGTGGCAACAAAAAAATTTCATTCGTGTTTTGCCATGATTTTATTGTCTATATAGCAACGAACAATCGTGGAAAATATAGCATTCTCATGGCAACAAAAGTGGATGTTTGTCACTATATAGACAGATTTTTATCGCTATATAGACGAATGTTTGTAAAACAAAAAGCTGCAAGAAATGCTTACCAAACGAATGACACATGGTAGCCATATTTCATGGATATTGCCACGATTATTTTTGGGTCGTCGATAGAGCGACGACAAAAGATTCGTGAAAAATAAGACCCGCTTTCGTGGCAAGTTCAACAAAAAAGTGTTGCAATAGCAACGCAAAAGCGTGGAAAATTTGGTCATATTTAGTAGTGTACAGACTCAGAGGGAGTATGACTTCAGAGGAATTCGTTGGAATCAGAGGAAGTCAGACTTCAAATGGATTCAAGAGGATAGGTTGGGAGAGAGGAATATTTTAGAACTGATATACATGTGTCATGGGTTGATGAGGCCATACAAGAAGTTCAGAGGTAGGAGGATTTTAGGAGCTATATTCTCTCCATGGAAGATCCATTTGTTTCAATAGGTTTCGCTACAATGACAGAGAGGGGAGCCAATCAAGATGATTGGAGAGAATTTGAGGTAGTGGATCTAGTGCAGGAGACAGAGGTACTCCTAATATGGGATATAGAGCTAGTTCCAAGTGATGATGGAGGATGGAATGCCTCCCTCGCTAAGAGTGAGTGTTGATGTTTTTGTAGCATCAAGAGGCATTCCCACTTATCGAGTGTGGTGAGAATACCTCCCTCACTAAGAGGGAGTATTGATGATCCAAAAAGGATCTAGAGAAGACTAAGTGTAACTCATAATTGGCAGAAGCACCTTGGGAAGCTCATAATGGCCTTAGCAGACAAAGAAAGGGAAAAAATTCAAAGTCCTTAAAACTCAATGAAAGTGGCATCATCGCGAAGAGTGCACCATAAGCTTTCCAATGGTGTAAACAGTTCGTCAAACAGATTTATGGATCAAACGATATTCATGGTCAAAGTTTTGGTCAACCTTGGCGGTCAGCAGGGATGAGTCAGCATCTGTACCGCTGATGTAAGCACCAGTACGGATGATGTCAACATCCGTACAGCGTACATGGCACATGCAGAGGGAGACATGTGTCATGATGAAATCATCATGATGACATGATAGCACCAAAGGCTTCCATGTGTCACTCGATTTTGGATTTTTCCAATCAGTCTGTGGACCAATGGGAAAGTGCCACGTGGAAATCCGTTCAGCCACGTGGAAAACCGTAAAACCACCTGGGAGGTGACGTGGTAGGTTGATGTGGTAGAGGTGACATGTCATGTCTATGAAATAAGGTGGCATGGACCAATGAATGGTCGCCACGTGGCCCAGTCATGGGCTACCACGTGGCAGCGGGAAAATGCCCAAGGATGCCCAACAACCAAAATTTAAAATTGGAAAAGGGATTGGTTGGCGCTAACCTCCCATTCCACCAAATATATAGCACAATATGTCACCAGATCTGGTGGGATCCTCCATGCCAAACCATACTCCAAAGTTAGCATGGGCCCAAACAAACAACACATATATATAACTCCAATGTATTAAAATGGAGGTCTGCGAGCTTGACCCCAGAACCTCCTCCAACAAAGCGCTTTAATATATATCCTCCAACCAACAGCCCAAACTGCCTCATTGGTAAATCTGCCCATGATTTCATTTAAGAATTGGGTTTTTCCAGATCTCAGGGGTCAGACCAGGGCACACGGTCGTACGGATGGGGCACGGAAAATGATAATTTTTCCATAAATTTATTGCAGGTGCAAGCACAGAAATCGAGATGAATTTTCTCAAGGGCCTAAAAGTGCCATACTCATATCGAGGTGTGGAGACAACCGCTTTTGGGTAATTCGATGCCATGAATTCAGTGGTGTTGTTTGTTTTCTGATCTGAGAAAATCTTCTACAGCTTAACTCCATAATGAGGTATACTTATGTATTTTTCCAAATTCTTTTACTGAGTTAATAAAAATTCCTACCCATTTGAGAGCAAAACCCAGAGACATAGTCCACCAGGGATGAACTTCATTATCAAGTTTTTTGTGTTCATATCTAATGCATATGTCTCTTCATTATTGAGTTATTCTTTTTTTATGGTGTACTTCATTTTATGCTCATTTAATACAATTCTTTAATAAGTCACATTGATGAAAAGATCCTGGATTATTGTTGGTATTAGAGTAGTCATATTTGACTTGAATGGTTGAGTGTGAATGCTTACTAGGTCTAAGCATAAGAAAGGTGAAGGAACTCTTAATACTTTCAATCTCAAAGTTGGCCATACATCCCGAAGGAAGAAAATGGCCAAAGAAGACAAGCATGATGAACATGAGAAAAACTTACATATGGTCTTTGTAATACCCCAAGGACAAGCCCCAATTGTATTTATGAATTGTAACATGTTTTATAGGCTGGTGAGCCAAGAAATTATAAGCTATGGGCTTATGTGTTTATTAGGCTGGAGAGCCTAGGTGTTAAAGGCCAGGAGCATGTTTTGTACATGTAAATATTCATATTATTAATATAAAAACATCGTTGTGTGTAGACCAACCACGATAAAAGAGAATGGGGGACTAAGCTCCACTAGGCTGGGTAAGGAAGAGGGGGTTGAGAGCTTGAAAAGAGGGGCTAAGCCTAAGGGCTTAAGTCCAAGAGAATAATATTTTTTAATTATTCCAAAATTTGTTTAAAAGAATATGTTTTTATCCTAAGTTCCTTGGGGGAAGGACAGGTGACTTCCAAAGGGAAGGAATGTGCTTCATGAGCGACAGGTGTCGCCTCAGGAACATGTATTCATAAAGGGGGGGAATTATTGTTGTTTGGGGTCGCTCATGCATAGAACACACACACTCACGCAGGCAAGGAAAGTCATGCACATAGTTTTGGCTCTCATTCTCACCATCTTATCTATGCTAGACGAGCTTTCCCCTCATGAGTTCACTCATGACCTGAACAAGCACACAGCCAGCCAATTCCACCATTATTGAACTCGTGACCATTTGGCACTTCTATAAATTATTGAGTTGTCCATTGCCTTACCCGGATTAGCTATTGTGGTTGAAGAAGTAGGTTTTCGGGCATGTGAACAACTCTCTCTCCAGGTGAGAGAGGTGGTTATGGATGGAAGAAGCAGGTTGTCAGGCCTATGAGAAACTCTCTCCAGGTGAGAGAGTGTGTTGAGGAGTTGAGTTCTCCTGGAGGGGGTCTTGTAGCTACTATAGAGCTCTGAGAATTCTGGTCCACCTATTGTTGAAGCCCAAGGTAAGGGAGGTGAAGCAGTCGATGGACTATGTGACAGTGAAGGTCTATGCTCCTGGGGTGGGACAAGCATGTGGGGAATGAGTTTCTGTGAGCAGTGGGCATAAGTGGCTCCTGGGAGAGAATCCTTCCTCTTAAACTATGTGACTTCCTATTGACCTTGCCTAGCCTAGGAATCCCTTGCCCTGTGGAGTTTATTCCCATCTTAGGGGTGACCCACTGCTGAGAGTGATAAGAAATGTGGTCTAAGGCTGGGAGGTTCGTGGAAGGTTTGCACGCAGTTGGTGGTTTTACTCCAGTTAAAAGATAAGTATCATTATTGTGATTAATTATCTATGTTATGCATGTATGTGATTCTTGAATGTTATTATGTGTTCCGTTGCATGTAGGAATTACTATCAATTCCATTTGAGTTTGTATGATAGAAGTAACTCAATGTTGTTTGTTTTAAATTCATTAGAAATGCATGTTATGTGTGTGTGTGTGTGTGTGTTCATTAGTGGTGTTTCCCAATCTGTTGGTGGCTGGGGAAATTACAAATTGGTATCAGAGCTAGTTGTAGAAGACAAGGTATTTGGGTAGCATTTCCTGGCAGTGGTGTTGATGGTCGGGGATGCTACATTTTGGTATTAGAGCCATGGTTTTAGCACTGATCCTGGATAGGCTATGTTAGTGGAAGTTGAAGCAAAAGTTTTGGAAAACAATTATCATTGAAATGGAAAAAATTCAAGTTCAGAGCATTCCTGAGTGCTAAGAGGTTACCTTGGTCATGTTACAAAGCTCAGGAGGCATAATAAGTTTAAGAAATGGCCACAGAGAAAGAAATCACAACATTCATGGTGTTGGGGCCATAGGATCTGTTCAGGAGAAAGGGAAAATCCTTCATGTTCGTCATATCTGGAGAAAGTGCAGGAGGTTTAACCTAGAAGCCCTTTAGACTTCACGACTTAGGCAAAGTTACATGTTATAAAGAGGAAGGGGGTAAAAGGCCCGAAGCTTCGAAGTCTGGAGTTAATCTGGATCGTCCGTCAAGAGGGAGATGTTTCAACAGATTGGCTTGTTCAGGATTTGATGTTTGGGAGAATCAGTGGGTGCGGAGGCGAGAACTCTCGAAGCTCGAAGCTCTGAATCCCCAAAGAGCCGAAGTGGTGAGTCATGATGATGTCACCTAGAGGTGACGTGGACCTCCCCTATACCTGCCACGTTCCCCCACCTAGAATGTTGTCAGTTGTACTATGTGGGCCTTGAGGTTACATAACATAGTTAAAGGTCTGCGGAACCACACTTGCATTGATCATGATACATCAAGATCGACGATCGGGAGGCATTGCGGGAACCCAAGTTACATGGGAGTTAATTCCCCAATGAAATCCCACAATCCAAACCATGGTTTTACCAGGGGGTTACATGTCAATGTTAGAAGAATTGTGGGATGAAAGTTGGGTTACTCCAAACCATCATTGCATGCCCCCGCAATTTGAAAGGCATTAAGTGATGTGACTATTTGGTATCTTAGTTCAAGTATGGAAACCGTGGGTCCCAGTGGACGTGTGGTGCCAGTTGTGAAGTCTGGATACTTACACTAAAGAATAATGGTTCATAAGGGAATGAAAGGAAGAACCTTCAAAATTTTCATAACGTCGAGGTGACAAGACGTAATAACGTCACCAAAGGTGTAATGGAAGTGTTCGGAGACTAACAGTTTGGGGGAAGTGGGGTGTGTTGATGCAAAAACTTCTGAAGCCTGGAGTTACGAAGCTTTGAAGATTCGAAGTCCAAGAGCTCATATTCCTGAAGTCCCATAGTGGGTGTCAGTCATTGGATGTTGGGTAGTTGTGGACTATTGATCCACCCTACTTCATGGGTTCGTCAATCCAGAACTCCGATAGAATTGTTGTGATGTGCTTTGAAAACTTCTAAAGTCTGAGGCCCGGAGTCCCAAATAAGCACCTATCGATCTAGTTCTTGGCTATATCTCGTGGTCGCATGAGTTGGGGGCTAGTGCCCAAGAATTACTACAGAGAAGATATCAGAGAGAAAATATATGTGGGGATTCTTGATTGATTGAGAACTGCAGAAAATGGAATCTAAAATTTTTCTTGAATCAAATTGATTTATGAATACTGTGGAATTTGTTAAGGACTGATGACCTAACAAATTTTGGTTGACTGCATGTTGTGTTTTCAGAGTCAACGATTGTTAGAACTGAACTGAATTTCCGCAGAGTGCATAGAAATGGAGGAGGCCCGGAATGCCTTCAATTCTGAGAATGAAGCTAAAGGAATGGATGTACATTTGGGAGTTGAAGGATAGAACTCCAATGGGCATGGAGAAGAGATATATAAGGAAGGAAACATGATGAAAATCATTGAAATATTGTAGAAAGATGTCAAGCATCACCGAGCAGATAACAAAAATCTCATGAAAGCTAGGGATCAACAGGGAGAATTCAACTTAAAGTTGATACAGATCCTGGAAAGGATAGAAAAGAAATTGTATAAGGAGAGTGACTCAAATAAACCAGGAAGTCACGGGTCTCTTGATGAGAAGAGAAAATCAAGGAGTGTTGGCAGACACCATCATCACTCTCAATGACACTCCAAGAGGAGGGCACACAGTAGTTCAAGCCCATATCCTACCATAAATCACAGGAGATCTAAAGTGGATGAACTGAAGGGAGAAATGAACAAGATTAAGCCTCCTACATTTGATGGAGAAAACCAAAAGGAGGAATATGTTGAGACATGGCTTCTTGGCATGAGGAAATATTTCCAACTACAGAATTACTCCTCTCATGCAAAAGGGAGAATTGCAATGTATCAACTGAAGGGAAAGGCATCCATGTGGTGGGATCAGCTTGTGCAGGTGCAGCACATTAAAGATAAAAATGTTACTTGGAAGGAATTCAAGAAGTATTTCGAAAATAAATACTTGACTACGAGATACTATGACAGAAAGATGATAGAGTTCTTTGAACTCAAGATGAGTAGCATGACCATTGATGAATATGAACGAAAGTTTTTGGAATTGCTTAAATATGTCCCTTTCATCAAAGATGAGACTGTGAAAATTCAAAGGTATCTGAGTGGACTTCCATCTTCCATTGGTGAAAAGATCCAATATGATGATCCTAAAACTATGGAAGAAACCATAAGGAGAGAAAAATGATTATATGAGTAGCAAAGAGAAAAGCCCACTTTCCGGAAGGCTTGGGAAGACAAGAAGAAATTCAATATGGATCAGAGGAAGAAGGAAACTAAGCCATCCTTTTTCAGAAACTGTGTTCAAGGAAAGCCAGTTTTTAGAGAGCCCAGGAAGGCTGAAATAGGTGGGAAAATTCCAAGACAACCACCTATGGAATGTTGGGTTTGTAAAAGAAATCATAGGTACAAATATTTCCCCCACATAAATGACAAAATGAGAGTTGTCCACAATGTTCAACAAGCAGAAATAGTGGAGTACATGGGTAGTAGAATACCAAGGATCTATGCAGCCCTGGAAAACAAGCAAGTTGAGTTTCAATCACATATGATTGAAGTGGAAGGTATGATCAACAACCATGCATTTACTATTTTAATTGATTCAAGGGATAGTCCTAGTTATATAGATCCTAGAATGATGGAAAGTTTTCATTTTCCAAGAAGAAAGCATGGAAAATATTGGTTAGTGCAGCTAGCTATAGGAACCAAGAGAAAGGTTGTTGAGCTGGTTAAGTCATGTCTAATGGACATTAATGGACTGTGCACAAGGGATGAATTGAACATCTTACCTATAGGTTCCTATGACTTTCTAATTGGGATGGATTGGTTGGACCAACACCATGCCATCTTATACTATCATAACAAGGCATTCACTTGCCTGGATGAGGAAGGAAAATGGAGAATAGTCCAAGGAATTCCCAGAGTAGTTTCTATTAGATAAATATCATCAATGCAGCTGAAGAAGTGCTACAGGAAAGGCTGCCAAATATTTGTAGCTCATATGGATGAAACACCTAAGGATAAGGTGTCAAATATTGAAGGCCATGCATTATTAAAATATTTTGAGGATGTATTCCAGGAGGTACCTAGACTATCCCCGAAGAGAGATATTGATTTCTCTATAAACATGATGCCTGGAGCAGCTCCAGTGTCGAAAAATCCTTACAAAATGAGTACACCAGAGCTGAAAGAATTGCAATTGCAGCTTGAAGAACTATTCAAGAAGGGGTATATATGCCCAAGTGTGTCACCTTGGGGTGCCCCAGTTCTATTCGTGAAGAAGAAATATGGAACATTGAGATTGTGCATCGATTTCAGACAGTTGAACAAAGTGAAAATTAAGAACGAGTATCATTTGCCAAAGATCGATGACCTCTTTGATCAGTTGAAGGATGCCAAGATATTTTCAAAAATAGATCTCGGGTCAGGGTACCACCAGGTAAGGATAAAGGATGAAGACATCAACAAGATCGACTTCAGAACAAGGTATGGCCACTATGAATTTATAGTGGTACCATTTGTATTATCAAATGTACTTTGTTGTTTTCATGTGCCTAATGAATGGTGTATTCAAGGAATATCTAGACAAGTATGTCATAGTCTTTTTGGATGACATCCTGGTGTATTCCAATTCGGAGGAAGAGCATGAAGATTATCGGAGAATGGTGTTGCAAGTGCTAAGAGAGCACCAACCGTATGCCAAATTGAAAAAGTGCTCATTCTATCAAAATCAGATCCATTATTTGGGACATATTGTTTCAAAGGATGGGATAGTCATGGATCCTGAGAAGATAGAAGAAATCAGAGAATGGTCAGCACCGAAGAATGTGACAGAAGTCGTATCCTTGATGGGTATAGATGGCTATTATAGAAGGTTCATTGTGGGTTCTCAAGGATATCTCCCCCATCACTTCCTTGCAAAGGAAGGAGAAGAAATTTCAATGGACAGAAGAATGTGAGAGAAGCTTCCAGCAATTGAAGCAGTTGTCAACCAGTGCTCCAATCCTAAGTATTGCAGATCCAAATGAATATTTTGTAGTGTGTAAAGACGCATGCAAAGAAGGACTGGGAGGAGTCCTTGGTTAGAATGGATTTTTAATATGTTATGATTCTAGGAAATTGAAAGAGCATGAAAATAACTATGCAACTCATGATTTAGAGTTGGCAGCCGTAGTGCACTCTCTAAAGAAATGGACACATTACCTCATGGGAAAGATATTTTAACTAAGGATAGACCATAACAGTCTAAAGTATTTGTTTGATCAGCCAACCTTAAATTATAGGCACAGTATATGGTTAGAATTCCTTTGTGAATACGACTTTGATATCAAGCATATAAAAGGAAAGGAGAACAAAGTGGTTGATGCACTTAGCAGAAGAGTGCATGAACTACATGCTACGGCCATTATCATGTATCAAACTGATAATACAGGAGCATTCGGAAGCTGCAAATGCAGATTTGCAGTACATGTAATTGGTAGCAAAGCTACAGCAAGTTAATATGCTACAGAAAGTGGAAGATTATAAATTGGAAGTTGATGGAACACTCATGTACAAAAACAGAATTTATGTAACTAATTCTCAGGAATTGAGAATTGTGATCTTGAAAGAAATGCATAATGT
>SNQJ01S0022298.1:8335-19121 GCA_010110895.2 Picea sitchensis
GCACCAGGCCAACACTCAGCTGAAGTGTTGAAGACAGCCAGTTGAAGGTTGTTTAGAGCGCAAGGAGTGCACGCCAAGAGAACTTGTTTCAAGTTCGAAAGCTTAGGAGGTTGAGCGCAGAACGTGCCAGGAGGGCACCAGAAGTCTTTTGGGAAGACACAGAAGGGTTGAATCCCTTAGAGATTGAGTGAGTTGAAAGCTAAGAAGAGATAACACAAGGAGTGTGCAAGAGTGGATTTATTTCAAGTCCCAAAGCTCAGGAGAGATAATGTCTTTAGAACGTGGGTGAGACTCAAGACATCGGGCTCACAGAAGAAGAATCAAAGGAAGGGATAATTTTAGGGGCTAAATTTCGCTCATGGGATAATTTTCCATGGTTTTTCCAAAAATGAGATTTGCTATTTTAAAAATGATTCGCCCAAATTCTATAGGATAAAATTATTTTACCTTAAAAATCGCCAAAACTTTATAAAAACTATATAAAATAATTAGAAATTTGAATATTTTTACAAAAATATCACCAAACATTTATAGTTGACATATGAAGGATTAGTTAGATTCGCCAAGATTTCTACATTTTAAAATAAATTTCCATCCTTAAAATCATCCATGATCAAAGGTCGAGGCCTTTGAAAACACTTGAATTCTTCCAAGTATGGGAATAAATCCAAATCTCAAGAGGAGGAGCGACAACAACCATTAGATCAGCTGCAGAGGAGGAGATCTGGAGCATTGAATCTCACGTCCAAACACACAGGAGGAATGCACAGAGGAGAACAAATCTTAGCCATAGGATCTGAGCGCGTGGACCAACAGCCGTTGGATTGAGAGGAAGGTCCACGAGGGTTAAACCCTTCGACAGTGTACATAAGAGTGGAATTTGCGAAGTCCTGAAGTTCGAAAATATCATAATCGTCCATCATCAAAGAACAGGTGTCAGCAGATTTCGGGTGTTCGGAGAATCGGACTTCGGAAGGATTTCGGGGAAGAGAAATCCAACTTCCTGAAACGTGAAGTCCCAAAATCATCGGGACTGTCCATCAAAAGGGGACACGTGGCAAGATATTATCATTTCGCTGACTCGCAGGAGGGAAAGGCCAAAGGGCAGACTTGTGAGATTTCACGAAGCCCAAACTCGCGAAAATATCACAGTCGTTGATCAATGAGAAAGCATGGACCGTTGATTGTCCAGGGAGAATATCAACATTTCAGGGATCAGAATATCTGAGGTGATAATTCTTTCGACTTCGCGAAGCATGAAGTCCTGAAATCATCATAATCATCCATCGAAAGGGACGCGTGGTGAGCGATCAGATTTTCGTTGAATCGCACAGTGGAGAACTCAAAGGGGAGAATCATGGGAACTCACGAGGCTGGAGTTCGCAATTTGATAGGGACTGTCATATCTTAAAGGATCTGAGCCATTGATTTGTGCTCTGAAATATCGACATTTCGGAAGTCGGGAGCGTGGAGGAAGTTGTAACTTGGACATCATGATACGCGAAATCCCGACGCGATCTAAACCATCAGATCGTGGAGGAATCGGGACCGTTCATCTGAAGCATCGAGAGTTTAGACATTGGGAGAAGGGAGAAAAGATACATCGAGAATCCCCGACATGCGAAATCTTAACACGCTCGAAAGTTGGGCCCCAGGTCACAGCTGAGGGTCACATCAGTGAAGGACTTAAGGGAAGAGCTAGGAATCATTAGCCCATTTCGAAATTTTGGGAATCAGAAGAGTCAGAATGCCTTGCAATGAAAGTCCCGACATCGTGAAACCTGATGCACCTTAAGGGGTTAAGGTTGTGGTCACGCCAATGGTCACGTGGAGTGGAATATTGTGCCTGGTGCTTGTTTGCGTAGGCCAAGTTTCACAAAGGACCTGTGGATTTGTTCTTGGGATTCCAGCAGGGAATCGAAGAGCTAATTCAACTCAGAGAATTTAAGAACAATCCTTGACTGGGAGGTCAGCGGACCTTGCAGATGTAGGGGGGGGTCTGCGTCAAAGTGGTATAAGAGCTTAGAATTTGTCTGCAGATCATAGGAAAAGGAAAATGGAGAAGCTGGGAATACTCTCAATTGCAGAGTGAACAACAGACTTGCCAGGAGGGCAAGTGGAGAAAGAGGAAGATGGATACTAAAGGCCAAAGGAGTGGTCAAGGAAAATACCACCAGTAGAAAAGAAAGGATGAGATGGAAAAAGAACTCAATGAGGTAAGAGAACGAATGGAGAATCTTCCATTTAAAATGCAGCAGGATGCAAAAGTGAATTGGGTGTATGAGTGGCCCATGAAGGAGAAGGTGAAGTGGTCAATCAAGAAATTGTTGGCCAGAGGACAGCAACAACTGTTGAGAATGTACCTGAGGTATGGTGAAATCGTCGAAGGTGAAGAGGATATGGTTCATATCTGTGAGCCAAAAACTGGGAAGAGTCTCAGTAATGATGAGGAGAAGAGATCAAAGAAGGGTCTCAGAAACTGCTACGTGAGCAGTGAGGAATTTTCAGGTTTCCTAGAGAGCGATGAGAAGAGGTCAATGGTTGATCTCAGAAACTGCCAGGTGAGCAGTGAAGAAATTTCAGATTGTCAGGTGGGAAATGAGATGGGATCATTGGAGGATCTCATAGACTGCCAGGAGGGCGGGGCAGAAATCCTAAATTTCCAGATGGACAAGGGAGAGGAGATGAGACTGTCTGATAGTCTCATGAACTCATAGGTGAGTTTGGATCAACAAGGAATGCTAACAGAGGAGGATCAGGGGAGTATTTTGATCATTGGAGGAATTGAGATATTCCTACCAAGCATCCCAGTCAAATCCAAAGAATGTGTTGCATATGCAACAACAGAAGAAGGATAGCCAACAGTGACTTTCATAAAGGAAGAAGAAATGGAGAAGACATCAGAATCTGCCCCAATAGAAGAAGAGCATGCAGATAAGATGCTCACTCCATGGGAGAAGGAGTTTGATATGTTGGAGGATTGGTTGAACAATCCAAAGCTAGTAGATGACTACAATGAGTAGACAATCATGCAGATTTTGGGGGAAGAGAATTCGACAAGATTGCTCAGAAATTTCAGCCAAGAAGTTGAACAAGAGATGACTGCAGCACTGAAGCCTGCAGCGAAAAATGAAGCAGAATTCTAGTCTGGGGAGTAGCTGGAGGAAGTTGGAGATGAACCAGCAAGAGAAATGGCAGAAGCAAAGCTATCAAAAGAGAAGCTGAGCAGCAGCTCAGTGATGAGACTGTAGAACTGAAGTCTGCAACAGCGTGGCAAGCTAAGGCCACAAGAGATGGATAAAATCGTAAAAGGGATCAAGTTAATCTTCCCATCAACGAGGAGGGAGTGCAGCGGAGAAGACTGCATAAAGAGAGCCAGCCATTGGAACAACTGGACAGGGAGATAGAAGAAATAAGGAGGCTGATGTTGAGGTCAGAGCAAGAATCTATCATCACGAAGAAGCTGAACAAAAGGGAGCCTGTAAGCGCAATAGATCAACAACAACAACAATGAAGTAGTGGAGCAGATGGACAACTCTAAAGAATAGTTTGGGATCCAGATGGATTTCAATAGAGCTGGAAATCTCATGAGAAGGAGCTCATGAATTTTTCATAGCAGTGGAGTATGATGTAGGAGCATCGCTCCAACCTAGCAACACGCCAGCTAGATAACACATTCAACATGCATTCAAGGAACGGAGAGGCCCCAACCCTCTCATTTTAAATTTTAAAATGTAATTAAATGTTTGTAAGTATGGAAGAGACAAATCGATGCCTTTGTACAGGCTGTAGATAGGGTCACCTTTAATGGTTGACAGGATGATAAGATATAGATCTGATTTGGACTAAACAACCATTGAATGTAATTCATTGTAAATTAATGAGGGTAGGTAGCTTGGAGGGAAAGCTCGAGTAGACCCTCTTTTGTAAAAAGATCTTTTGTATCTAGATTAGTTATTAGGAGAAGAGATAGGAAGAATAGGAGTGAAGAGAGAGAGTTGATACTCTATAGTTGTCTGAGCTTTGTACACATTGTAACATGCATTCTCAGATTAATACAAAGAGCAATTTTTCCTGCATAGGATTCTTTGTGTGTTTCTATGTGTTTATGTGTAATTGAATTAATGTCGTTTATGTTTTTATATGCGTATGTTGTAGATGTATGTTAGATTCCATCTACAGGGATAGATAGAATTTCATCTGTGGGTTTGTTGATTTCAGTCTGGGTTCTTTGTGGCTTAATGCAAGGGGTCGCATGACAAAGTGCTAAGGACTCTATGAGCCAGTGAAAAGAGTGCACATATGAGTTCTGTGGAATCATAAACTCAAAGGAGAACCTCAAGGCTACTGAATACCTTGGAGGAAAGGCTGTGCAGAGGAGGGCATAGAGAGAGAAGACATAATTGTTGGGGATTTTGTGAAACTCTGCCAGTTGGGCATTGAGTGAGTGCAAGGAGTGCACAAGGAGAAATCTGTTTTGAGTTTAGAGATAAGAGAGGTGTCAAGGAGAAGACACTTACAAAGTTACTGAATACTCTATCAGCTCAAGAAGGATTGCTTGAGCATAAGTTGCCAAGAGGGAACTTATATCTCTCAAGGGGAAAAAGGGATAGAGACCTTTGAGGTTTGAGCAGTTGAAGCTCAAGGAGGCAGAGTTGTTGAACACTCTGAAGGAATACCTGTGCAAGGAGTGCACCAGGCCAACACTCAGCCGAAGTGTTGAAGACATCCATTTGAAGGTCGGTCGGAGCGGAAGGAGTTCACATAGAGAGAACTTGTTTCAAGTTTGAAATATTAGGAGGTCGAGCGTAGAACATGCCAAGAGGGCACCNTGGATTTATATCAAGTCTTAAATCTCGAGAGAGATAGCGTCTTTAGAACGCGGGTGAGACTCAAGACATCGGGCTCACAGAAGAATAATCAAAGGTCAAGGCCTTTGAAAACACTTGAATTCTTCCAAGTTTGGGAAGAAATCCAAAGCTCAGGAGGAGGAGCGACAACATCCATTAGACCAGCTGCAGAGGAGGATATCTGGAGCTTTGAATCTCACATCCAGAAACACAAGAGGAACACATTGAGGAGAACAGATCTTAGCCATAGGATCTGATCACGTGGACCAATAGTCATTGGATCTGGAGGAAGGTGCATGAGGGTTAAACCCTTCGATAGTGCATAGAAGAGTGGACTTTGCAAAGTCTCGAAGTCCCGACAAGATCGGAACCATCCATTGTCAGAGGACAGGTGTTAGCAGATTTCGGGTGTTCGGAGAATCGGACATCAGAAGGATTTCGGGGAAGAGAAATCCAACTTCCCTAAATGTGAATTCCTGAAATCATCGGGACCGTCCATCAAAAGGGGACTTGTGAGATTTCACGAAGTGCGAACTCGCGAAAAGATCACAACCGTTGATCAAGGAGAAAGTGTGTACCATTGATTGTCCAGGGAGAATATCAACATTTCAGGGATCGGAAGATCTAAGGTGAGAAGTTTTTCAACTTCGCGAAGCACGAAGTCCCAAAGTTATCAGAACCTTCCATCGAAAGAGACGCGTGGTGAGTGATCAACTTTTCGCTGACTCGCACATCGGAGAAGTCAAAGGGGATAATTGTGGGAACTCATGAGGCCCGAGTTCATGCTTTGATAGGGGTCATCAGATCTCAGAGGATCTGAGCCATTGATTTCGGCTCTGAAATATCGACATTTCGAAAGTTGGGAGCGTGGAGGAAGTTGTAACTCAGAGGTCACGATACGTGAAATCCCGATGCAATTTGAATCGTCAGATCGTGGAGGAATCGGGACCATTGATCTGAAGCATCGGGAGTTCGTACATCGGGAGAAGGGATAAAAGATACATTGGGAATCCCCTACATGCAAAATCCCGACGCGCTCAAAAGTTGGGCCCCAATTCACAGCCGAGGATCACATCATTGAAGGACTTAAGGGAAGAGCTAGGAACCGTTAGCCCATTTCGGGATTTCGAGAATTAGAGGAGTTGGGGTTCCTTGCAACGAAAGTTCCGACATCATGAAACCTGATGTGCCTTAAGGGGTTAAGGCTGTGGTCACGTGGAGTGGAAGCTTGGGCCTGGTGCTTGTTCGCGTGGATCGAGTTTCACAAAGGACCCATGGATTTGTTCATGGGATTCTAGCAGGGAATCAAAGAGCTAATTTATCTCAGGGAATTTAAGAACAATCCNGCAGATGTAGGGAGGGGGGGGGGTCTACATCAATTTTCATAGAAGAAGAAATACCCTCCTTTTGAATTTTAGGAAACACATCAAGGATAAGGGGAATTAGGATCACCCTTAACTCTTACTCAATGAAACTATTACTCTCCATTATAACCTATCAAACTACAACTTCCAAACCAAGAAAAACATAAATATATGTTAACCCATTCCTAGCTTGAGATATCTTCTTGTGGTGATTCATGTTCCTATATCAAGACATTTGGATCTATTAATAGAACCACATGTATAATTTATAGATGCAGGGAAAAAATGGATATATGATATGCACTATGATATATAACCCAAATCATCCACCACTAACATGTGCCAACATGGGATAATACAATTATCTTAATGATCTGGAAAATGATCCTTCCATGCTGTACCACTATTAGAGTTGATTTCTCCTCCACCTAGTGACCTCCCATTGGAGTCCAAAGGGAGTGATTCATAAAGTTACCCTCCATTTACCTTAGCTATGACAAGTGAAACTCCACCACCATCTTCCCTTGGAATTCTATATATGCTATGACCCTTAGGCAATCTTCATTATTGTACATCAATTCCCTCCTCGAGTAGTCCCACAAAATATGACCAACCTCATGACAAAATAAATAATAGAAATTATGTTTATCATAATCTGTCTCATACATCCATTATTTTTCCCCACATTCCAAGAATATTTATCTAGAATTATCTCATTCAGACACATTAAAAAATAATATGGGGAACACCTTCCAGCATTAGGGTATCCACTACACACTAAATGGAACCCAAAAAATCCCCTATGAATTTCATTTTTTTGAATTCCATATGTCGAGAGGAAATCCTTCCATATGAACACACAACAACTACCTATCTTCATTCTCCCAAGAGAAATGAAAGTGTTGATCCTAGGGAGAAAGAACAAACCCACATTTCTATAAAAACCATGGCCCTCCATCATGAACCCATCCTTTTCCTTCGAGATTTCAAAGAAAAATGATAAAAAAAATTATATTTAAAGATTTTAACCTTACTAGGAATTACCTTTACCCACGTCTCCCTAATCCATGAGAGAAACTTGGTCGATAGAGGATTTCTCCCACAAAAGTAACTAAATGGGGCTCTATTCTTTAGCATAGCCAATGATTTTGAGAATCCAATAATGAGGTAAAGAGATATTCCTCTCATTAGAGATGATTTGACTGCAACACTTGGACTATTCCTTCATCAAGATCTAGATTCCCCCCTCCAACAAGATTGAATTTTCACCCTCCAACCTTAGCCCTACCAAAAACAAAAACCTTACCCTCTGCAAAAGCCATATTTTCCTTAGCCATCTTCTTCATCCTTGACCAACTTTATATCTATGTGTGTGTGTGTGTGTGTGAACCTTAGCTCTACCAAAACCAAAAACCCTACCCTCCGCAAAAGCCTTAGCTCCCTTAGTCATCTTCTCCATCCTTAATGAATTGTGTGTGTGTGTGTGTGTGTGTGTGTGTGTGTGTGTGTGTGTGTGTGTGTGTGTGTGTGTGTGTAAATGCCTACAACATCATGAAAAATTAATAAAATTAGCATATTAGATATCATTTTTGGGATTAATTGTGTAGATTAAGTCATTAATTATGACCCATATCCATGAGTATTAGTCGCAACTTACCAATAATTCGCATGATTTGAATAGTCCACTTATCACTCATTATCATATTTTAAAATATCATGGAAATTATAGATATTAAAAGGGAATTAGAAAAAAAAAATGATTTAGTCTAGTTTTTGTAACTATCTAATTTAAAACTACATTCACATCAAAAAATTTGAAATATAAAGAATGCACACATTTTATAATTCTTGTGTACATGGATTAATTTCATTCAATTATATATATTATTGCACCATATAAATCTCTATAAACTCATCGCATAGCTATTAAATAGGGTTAGGAGATGTAATTATTCATTGTATACTGTTAATTAGACCTATGTAGTCACATGTTTTATGTAACAATAGTTGTATGATGTACCCATAAATCCCACAAGTTGCAAATTAGTAGACCTACATAACCACACATTTTATGTAACAATCTAGGCCACATGATGTACCAATAAAGATCATAAGTTTCCTTCTCTCATTGGTATCTAGTAGTTAGTCACTAGTTTGACTTCATATTTTCAGTCGATGGTGCAAACCTCTTGATTGGTACCACTACATTCACTCTATAATGTACAACCTTGAGTTCGTTGTTACCACTACATTCAACATGTTCTTAGAGGTGTGGTAGAGTTTGATATTGGTGATAATTTGTGTATTCTCAATGGGATATTGGGACCTATCATTGTAACTATACTAAACTTCATCATTCCTTTTTGCTAAAGAGGAAAATTCCCCAATTAGTGTTGCCTTGATAAGTTATATTAGTAGATTCTCCTCTCTTTCTTGATCAGGTTCAATGATTATGTCTTCTTGTAAATCCCCTTCATGATGACATTTGTCATTATTGTCACCAAACATTTGTCATGGAGAAGAAGAGATTCATGACACATACATTGATATTTTTATGGCCTCTTATAAATTCTTTTCATAAGGAGATTGATCATAGAGTTGAGAAGGTTCAATCTTGGCAACTATTTTTTCTCCATCTTCCTAACATTTTAACTCTTGTTCTTTTTTAATAGATGATAGTTACAAGTGTTGGTGCCAAAGTTTCTAAGTTATATGGGAATATTCTTTAGGAAATTCTCGTAGAAGATAGATCTCCTTCTCATTGTCATATTGTCTAATCTTTCTCTCTTGGTGAATGAATTTATGTTATAAAAATTTCAACTATTTTAAAATAATAGTTTTGAAAGGACAATTTTGGAAAGACATCACTTAATATTTATTTNGTAGAAGATAGATCTCCTTCTCATTGTCATATTGTCTAATCTTTCTCTCTTGGTGAATGAATTTATGTTATAAAAATTTCAACTATTTTAAAATAATAGTTTTGAAAGGACAATTTTGGAAAGACATCACTTAATATTTATTTATCAAAAGTATATCCTATATCATTTATCTAAATGTAGCCACAAAACTAATTTTTTAAATGGTGCTAATATGGCTTCGATTTGGGTAGTCTACCAAAAATTATGATCTCTGCAATACAGAAACATATTTATACCATGAAAAAACAAGATTGCATTCACCCAATTTGAAATGATCATAAGTTTTCAAATAATTCATATGATACATCAATATGAAGCTAAGAAATTGAATTTTGTAATGGGTAAGACAAACCTATGAATTTCTTCTTATAAAATGTTGAAAACCCCAAAATATAGAGCCATGACTATAGTATAATTATACCAAAAATAAATTATTTTAGAGCTTCATTATGTTGGTCATACGAATTCCAATTCGAGTGATTTTTTTGGTGAAATCATGCATCATTTATGCAATTAGTTTCTAAAAATTATAATGGAAAGGATTTAGAAATTGTTTCAAATGTCATTTCCCCGATTGTTTTCTATTTTCCTCTTCTCTCTTTTCTTGTAACCATACAACAAGAGAGAAAATCAACTTGAGTTTTGATATCAAATGTGATGTCCTTGTAATCAAATGGATACTACCACTGTATCAAATATTTGTAGTAACAAATATATGAAAACTAAACAACAATGAAGTAAAAAAACAAGGTTAAAGGGAACCTACACACCTAAGGTTATATTACACCTTGAAATTCTAAAATATGGAGGAAGAAATCTCCATGAAAAATAATACTGAAAATATCAATAATAAAATTGAATGAGTACAATTGAAGGAAAAAAATCATTTTAATACAACTCCCATACTAACACCTCTCCATTAACTTAGTGGTGAGTCATTAATGCATGTAACAAACACTTCTCCACTAGTAGTTTAAGTGACAACTCTCAACTATCTTAATGACAAGTCATTAATGAGTTTACAAATAAAATGTCTCATGTAAAAAATTATGTTACATGTATAGAAAATGTTCATCAAATTATGTTACATGTATACAAAATGTTCATCAAAGAAGTGTATATGAATGCTTATGCCATCCTAGTGTAGGGTATCACTAATGCAAAGTGTCAATTTTATGTACTATATAATTTTATACAATACCGTATGTGTCCAAGTGTATAATGTCTATGTGTCCAAGTGTATAATATGACATCGAAACATTTTATAACAATGGCATATCTAAATAGCAATAAACTTAGTATGCTTAAATAAAAAGTCATCCTTGCACACAATATGGGATGTTGTGGACACACCAAATTAAGGAATATACAATAAAATTTGTAATCCTTAATAGATAAGGAATATACAAGGGATGTTATGGATACACGAAATTAAGGAATATACAATAAAATTTGTAATCCTTAATAGATAAGAAATATACAAATTCAATTGTTAATAGAGCTCAAACACTAATGATAATTTTGGAGGCCTAAAGGGCATAACATTATAAAAAAGATGCCCCGATAATTTTGAAAGCCCAAAGAACATACTATTATAGGAAAGATATCATTATGTAATAAAAATGTTTTTTTTTTTTTTTTTTCATCTCCT
>SNQJ01S0022298.1:19171-33723 GCA_010110895.2 Picea sitchensis
TTTTGGAAGCCCAAAGAACATACTATTATAGGAAAGATATCAAAGAACATACTATTATAGGAAAGATATCATTATGTAATAAAAATGTTTTTTTTTTTTTTTTTTCATCTCCTATGTGCACTTGGTGGTAAGTTAAAATCACATCCATGAATGAATAAGATTTCTTTGCAAAATCTCGTCATTAAAAGATGTAGGGAATGGGTTATAAATGCAAGCTTGTTTCGTGAATGTCTCTTGTTTTATATGGAAATGGAAATGATCCCTTGTGACTCATCCACAAGGAAAAAGGAAAATCATGTTAATGTTAATCATTTTATCAATTTTTCATTTAACTTTATTCATAAAATGTGATGATCATTATGTATTATGTATGGATGCTATTACATTTTCTTTGAATTTGATTTCAATTTTACTTTCATTTTATCCAATGATTTTGTAATTTACTTTAATTCAATAAAATTTTATAGAAAAGAAAGTAATTCACTTATTTTAACAAAATTAAACTTTTCAACAAAACTAAACTTTATGGAAAAAAAATTATGATATCTTCTACTTATTGGTCTAAATTTTACAATCACTTGTCATTGTGGTAATCTTTACTTTCATTTTATCTAATAATGTGTGATTTTCTAAACATAATTTTATGGAAAAAAGTAATTCGTGGATCTCAACAAAATTGAATGGAAAAAATTCATGATTAGTTCCATAAATTTTACAATCACCTTCTCTTCCTAGTAATCTTTGGAAAAGTTCCTTTTGGATAAAGTCCCAATCACATCTGTGATACAAAGTCCCTCTTCATAAATGTAAGTATGGAGGATAATTCCTCAAACATCTCTGATACTAAGTCTCTTCCTCAATGTACAAGTATGGAGGATAATTTCCAGTCTACAAATCATCAACAACTCACTTTATGTGGTGCACTCGTTGGGTGGGGCCCAAAGGTGCAAGAACACTCATAGTATCATCTTCATTCAAAAGGTATGTATTAGTGAAGTACAAACTTGCATGATTGTGAGATGCCCAATCAATTTCTAACACTGTGTTTTCCTCCATGCTTGATCAGCTCCCACCAGCCATTAGCGTAGATCTCATAGATACTGCTCTCCACTTTTAGATCCATGATCTCCCTTTAAGCTTAAGCTCTTCCAAAATCTCCATGACACCTAGCCCCACGTGCGTTTTAGGTCTGGTGTTTCTCATGCGTGCTAGCCACGGCTTTTATATTTTTTTGCGTTATCACTCAATGATCTTGTGAACACGGCCACCGATTGAGTATTGAAGGAACCTGACTGTTTGAAAAATAAAAATAATCCAAGGTAGGTAAGCGTATAGACCAGAAAAACTGCTATAAAAGCAAGGCACTAACAGAGCTTTCGCTGCAGACACTGCTAATCAATATTCATTCCCGGATTCCCATCTTCTGTATCTCTGTAATTTACATTGGCCTTTTGCATATAATGGCAATGTCAGTGAAGGCTAGTAGTAGAGCTGTGCACTTGTGCATTGTATGGCTTGTGGTTTCCACTCTGTTGTTGCAATCGACTGATGGGTTTATCTGGAAGAAGCGTAAACACCCAATGCCTTGTTGGAATAAGGTTCTGTATTTCCACGATATTCTTTACAATGGCAAAAACGCCAAGAACGCCACATCTGCGATTGTGGCGGCTCCCCAAGGTGCCAACCTCACCATTCTTACTGGCAATAACCACTTTGGAGATCTGGTGGTCTTCGACGATCCCATCACGCTAGACAATAATCTGCACTCCCCTCCAGTGGGCAGAGCTCAGGGATTCTACTTTTATGACATGAAGAACACCTTCAGCGCTTGGCTCGGATTCACCTTCGTTCTCAACTCTACAGACCACAGAGGCACCATCACATTCGCTGGAGCCGACCCAATCCTTACTAAATACAGAGATATATCGGTGGTGGGAGGCACCGGGGATTTCATCATGGCCAGAGGAATCGCCACCATCTCCACCGATGCGTTCGAGGGAGATGTTTATTTCCGTCTCCGCGTGAATATCACACTCTACGAGGGCTACTCTCTGAGTTCTGCTGATGATAGCGCATCTTAAAATGGAAAATGGTAGTCTGTGCTAGCTTGATTGTAGCGTATTTCTTACTATAAATGCACTGCCTCTGAATAAATTGATATCCGAAGAAAGTTACACTCCATCGAGGAAATTTTTATTAATTTCTGTGATTGGTTCTATGAATTTATAGTTGTCCATACAGCATCTACGATTTTATCACCAATATACCTACAGTAGAGCATCTACTTTATCAACAATATACCTACATATACATAATAAAGCATAATTGATACGGTTATCCATACAAGATTGATTATTAATTTTATATAATTAAATTAATATAATAAAATAATATACCCAATTGTTGTGTTTGAAAATATGATTTGTTTAGTTAATCCGTAACTTAGCTGATATGATGAAATATACTAAGATTATATAGTTGATGATACATAGTATAGTGAAGATTTTACATTTATTGGAAATGGGTACATTTAATGATCTTTTAATTATAAATTCTAATCTTATGGTTTTTAATTGAAATGAATAATATTTAATTTTCATACCTTCCTAGCATTTCTGAATGCATTCGTTAACCTCTTTACTTTTCAACATTTACTTAATCATCTTAAGAAATTACTCTCTAGTCATCTAATTGGCACTTTTGAGTGATTAGCAAACTTAAGTGACATTAAAGATTTACTTCACTATTAACATTTTATATTTTACAACTTCAGCAAGTTTGGCCATATCTCCATAAAGCTATGGATCACACCTGTCATATTGGCTCGATGTTTATCTTCTACATGTAGGTGGTAATGGTTTTCTACATGCATGTGGTGATGGAATATAACCTCGAATAATGATGGAATATAACGTGGAATAGTAATACCCTAATTTTCTCTGCATCAGTGTGCATTTAAACCGCAACCTATGAATTTTCTCTAATTTGCTCCAAACATTTTATCTTTTACAGCTTCGGCCACGTTTTTCCATATCTCCATACGGACCGTAGCTGTCATATTGGCTAGGCGTTTCATTTTCTACATGAGCATGGTAATGGTTTTCTACATGTGCGTGGTGATGGAATATAAGGTGGAATGATAATACCCTAATTTGTGTTGGAAATATTAATTACAAGTCGTGAGCTTCATGCTTACACAAACTATGTCTATCACAGAATGCAGAGACGTTAGTTTGTCAAACACGTCAAGAAAGAGTGTTAGCAGGAGCACTATTAAATGAATCAATCTCTATCTTTCTCGAGCTCTGTTATGTAGAATGGAGTCAGTCAAAATTAATTGTCGTCTTTAATGTTTAAGTCATTTTTACTTCTATAGGAAGTCTCAGTCTTAGTTATATGTGTCTGAATCTGTGAGTAGTCGATACAAAGATACAGAGACAAAGAGAACAGAGTCAATAGTTAGCAACAACAACATCTGTGAGGAGTCTAAAATCCTGAGAGCTCAAGCTCTAGTTTTGTAAGTTTGCAGAAGTTGTTGGAGTCGAAGGTCAACATAGCCTTGTATTTTGAAATAGCGTGCAATGCCTAAGTTCTTAATATATATCAAGTATTTTGTGTGTTGACATATTCATGAGTATTTCTGAATTTTTGTTATGTTTGTGAGTTTATGTGTTAAAGAGTAACACATTGTGAAGAAATCATTTTATTTAGTGTTATTATCACAACGCGTAGTATATTGTGCAGTCTGTAAAATGCACTGTAAGTCCTGAGAGGTTGGTGATGAAGAATTTAACTGTGTGGTCTTAGCAATTGTGTGGCATAGAGTTTGTATGTGCATTGTAGATCTGAGATCTCGTATCAGAGTAGGTTGATCAGAACAAGTTTTATCATAGTAAGTTTCAAGAGCAATAACTCAGTTGAAAGGTGAAATCATGGCTTTTACTTCAAATCTGCAACCTCCCACTTTCACAGGAAAAAATTACGATTTATGGTCCTTGACCATGAAGGCATTATTTCGAGGTCAAGATGTTTGGGAGATAATCGAAAATGGCTATGTGGAACCAACAGATCAGGAAACACACAATGCACTGACACAAGTTGAGAAGGTTGCTTTAAAAGATCAAAGGAAGAAGGATGGAAAGACAATGTTTTACATACATCAAGCCATGCATGAAAGCATACTCCCAAGAGTTGCATCAGCAAAGCAAACCAAGGAAGCATGGAACATATTTCAAACTTCTTATCAAGGTATGGACAGATTCAAGACTTCAAAACTACAAATTCTTAGAAGATATTTTGAAACTCTGTCAATGAAAGATATAGATTTAGTAGATTCCTTTTACACCCATGTTATTGGCCTGATAAATCAGATTAAGTCTCACGGTGAAACCATAGAGGATAGAAAGGTGTTTGAGAAAGTACTTAGGAGTCTTCCTACTAAATTTGATACCCTTGTTGTGACTTTGGAAGAGAACAAATACTTGAGTCATTTCAGACTAGATGAGTTGCAAGCCTCCATCACTAATCATGAACACAGATTGAATAGGTCAAGTATGACATTAGAAAATGCATTTTCGGCGCAGTCATCTATAAGTCGTGCAAGAGGAAGGGGGAGAGATAACTCTAGAGGGGACAGATATCCAAGTCACTATGTTAGGTAAAGGAAGTGTTAACATCTTAACTAAACAAGGAGAGAAAAAAGTTATGCCTAATATATATTATGTTTCTGGTCTAAAACATAATTTGATAAGCACGGGACAATTTTTCCATAAAGGATACATAATCTACATGGAAAACAATCATTGTGCGATTTTGGATAGATGTCCAAGAAATCATCTTATTGTAAGAATTTAGATGACAAGTAACAAAAATTTTCCATTGACATTGAAGCTAGCCATGAAGAAAAATACAGCGCAAGCTGTCTATGACACAAAAGATGCACAGTCAAACACTTCATTCAAAGCAAAAAGCAAAGAAGTAAGTGCGTGTAGTTCCAAGGAAGGAAACGTTAGTGCACGCAGTTTTAAGGAAAAAAAAAGACAATGGCGTAGAGATGCAGGTAGCATTTCAATCTGAAGTGTAGGATGATTCCTAGTTGTGGAATTTCAAATTTGGTTACCTACATACCTACAATATACATAATAAAGCATAATTGATAGGGTTAACTATATAAGATTGATTATTATTTTTATATAATTAAATTAATATAATAAAATAATATGCCCAATCCTTGTGTTTGAAAATATAATTTGTTTAGTTAATCCCTAATTTAGTTGATATGATGAAATATACTAAGATTATATAGTTGACTATACATAGTATAGTGGGGATTTTTTTTTATGTATCTAATTTATAATATATTGTATTTTAGTTGGTTGATTGCGGGGAAAGGGGCTCTCTACAGTCTATGGGAGAGATGTCCATGTAACATAATGCATTAAAATAATAATAATAAATTCACAAAATAATAAATTAATATTAAATTAATAAAAAAATAAAGTAAAATATATATAAATAAAAAAACACATATAAACAACAAGTCTACTCGATTAATCAATCTAGGCAATAATCAAAACATATATCCATATTGGATCCCTCTCCACTCTTGATAGATCAAGGGTTAAGATGGATCTATGTTGGTTATAATCTAAGTAAGCCACTATCATATATGAACTCACTAATTAATTCAGTTTTTTATAATACAAACATTATATAAATTATATATATATTTGATTATATAAATTTGGTTTTTTATTTCTATATATAATGTATAGGAAATCAGAATGATAATTTATATGTTTTTTTAAATATAGATTAAGGTTTATATAATTGATTATATAATTTTTATTAAAAATATCTAAATATATTTTAGTTCAGTTTAAAATTTATAAGTGAGAATTGGTTGTCCATTGTGTGCTTTTTGGATTTAGAATCGCTTAAAAGAGTTTAGATACCAAACATTTTGAGTAGATTCATTCCTCATCTTTAGGGAAGAGAATAGTTGAGAAGAATAGGGTGACCAATTGTTTGAGGTTAAGGGAGAGGTTAATTAGTCGAGCCCAAGATTGGCTAAGATGGAAAACGTCTTCTTTATTAATATCGTTAGGGTGTTTCTGGATTTCTATGGCTTCTATAATAAGGTGATCAAAGAAAATCATGTGTTTAGTATTAGAAGAGTGTTCGATAATATCATATTTTTTGGTTTTGACTATGGTTTGTATATGAGATATTCTCCTTCAATCTAGTGTGAAAGGAGTGTTTGATTTGGCTAATGTAGGAGGTGTCATAGGAACAAGGGATTTCATATACCCCTTGGTGATTGATGGGATTGATTTTGTCCTTGAGAGAGGTAAAGGATTTTTGGATAGTTTTGGGATTGATGTTCTTTTTTGGAAGGATTTTGGATATTTTATCGATGGTACCTTTGATGAAGAAGAAAGGATTGGGAGATGTTAGTGTGGGGTGGATTTGAATATGGGATTGTTTACTTTTTGGAGGGATTTAGAGATTTTAAGGTTGGAACAACCATTATTGGAGAGGGAATTCCTAAGGTGGGGGGGATTTAGAGATTTGAAGGTTGGGATAGTCATTATTGGAGAGGGAATTCCTAAGGTGGGAATTTCCATGGTCAAGATGGATAATATCAGAGATTCCAAGGGCACGGTTAAAAAGAGTATTAAAGACTCCAAGTTTTTTAACTAGGTGGTGATGAGAGTTGGTTTGGAGGTAGCGGTCAGTATAGATTGTTTTTTTGTATCTGGCGGAATCGACAACTCGACGGTCTCATACTCGCGTGACACGGGGTTGATTCTGACCGCTACCACTATAACCTCTAGGTGCCATACGTATTCCCCTTCCGCAGGCACGAGTAAGTCGGGGGGATTTGAACTCGGAACCCCATCGAACATAACACTTCATATCATGACACTTTTCAATTGAGGTACCCCTCGGGGGCTTTAAAATTTAGAGGACATGGGGGTGGGCTTTGATCCACTTATGTGTGCTAGGGTCATAATATTATTTAATATAATATCTCTGGGTGCAACCACACATTCGACCATTACCTCAACGTGCCCCCATGGCTCCAGGTTAGGCCCTCACGGGAATTGAACCTTTCCCAATGGTTAAAAAATCCTCACTTTCCACCATTGGATCCAACCCCTTTGGGATTTAAATTTGGAGGACATGGGGGTGGGCTTTGATCCACTTATGTGTGCACAGGTCACGATATTATTTAATATAATATCTCTGGGTGCAACCACACGTTCGACCACTACCTCAAGGTGCCCCATGGCTCCAGGTTAGGCCCTCACGGGAATTGAACCTTGCCCAATGGTGAAAAACTCCTCACTTTCCACCATTGGATCCAACCCCTTTGGGCATGGTCAGTATGGATTTTATTTCTGCAAACTTGGTGAAAAAAAATTATTAATATTTTAACAATCTCAATAATAATTAGTTAAAAAAAATTAATCAACAATTAATTCATATTGATTCATAGAAAACATACATAACATACATAAAAATTTATATTCCATTAATATAGTAAAAACATTGTTATCTCTACTAATTTTAAAGCACCTCAAAAATATTTTAAAATAATATTTTTAATTATATATATATATATATATATATATATATATATATATATATATATATATATATATGTGACCATTTTATTGGTGGGTGACCTAATGTACATGTGATGTTTTGGCCGGTTGTGATTAGGGGTTCGTAGGGTTTTCTTGGCCACGGACCCGACTCTCATTTATCTCACAGCGTCTGAGTGTTTTTGGCCGATTTGACGATTGGGGAAAGAAGGGGGTTTGCGGCTAGGGTTTTCTTGGCCACAGACCCACGACTCTTCTGTTTATCTCCCTGCAACGTCTTTGCGTGGATTCTTTCCTTAGGAACTCCATCTGGTCCCCTGCGTAAGTGAAAAAAATCCAATAGTAAATGTACATTCGCCCATAGCACTCAGATTAGACGATTTCTGGCAGGCATGGTGAACATGAGCATGGATAGGATGAGCATGAATAGGATTATAACGTCCATTTTTTATTTCCTTTGTCATCGATATGTAGCAATACAAATGATTGTTCCTCTTTTCATAGGCTTGTAATACAGATGGCAGTGTTTAGCATTTGTTATTGATCTATAATTGTTACAAGGAACAATTAAGTGTAAACAGTCTTTCATTGCATTAGTCATAAAAATAAAAATAAATGTACAACAGACTTAAAACACACAAAGTTATGTCAGTAGTATAAAATTTACCATGCTAATACAAACAACTGTTGATATAATATCTTGAGGTATTGTAAAAAAACAATATGACAAAATTTGACAGAGATCCTAGTTCCTCTTCTCATGGGCTTGTAATACAAATGGAAATGTTTAGCATTTGTCAGCTCAGGAAACCCCTCCCCCACTCCTAAGTATTGTGACACTTCACAATCAAAGATATAGGAAACCAGTCAATTCTCCCAATAGCCTAAGATTTACACTTTCCAAGTGTAGAGATAAATTTCACACATTTGTCTAACAAGACGGTTAAAATATGGCCCCACCTGTAGGACAGAACATCCTACATATAGTTAAGAAGAGGGGGGCGAGAGAGTCCTAAGATTTTCTTAAAGTTAGTTCACAATGGTAGATTAATGGAGTTCATTTACCTTTGCTTAACCATGCATACTTCTTTTTAGTGTTGCCTACAAGTAGTGTCATACATTAGGACAAGTTTTAAGATTAGGAATTTTATTTATTGTTTGTCAAATCATCACCCTCGTTAGGTAGAATGCCCCGCTTCCAGCAAACATGTTCAGTAATCTGACGGGTTTACCTATTCATACCATAGGTCGATACCAGCTTCCAACAAACCTATTCAGTATCCCGATGGGTTAGCCTCTTACACCCTTTTACAATAGAGATTGGTCCACCATCTTTTAATATTTATGTATGAATATTTATTTTTGCAAGTAGATGGGGAGGCAACTCTGATAATTTTTGTGTTTGTTTTGGACTGGGATGGTATTTAAGTTAGAGGATGACTCTTCTTTATGTATTACTTATAGATTGTCCTGATGTAAGGGATACTTAAGTGGGTGTAGCCAATTTGAAGAGATGGTATAGTCAAGCATTTTTAATGTGTAGTGGATGGTACCATTGGAAAATAACAGAAAGGTATCTATAGTCCCTACTCACTTTCTTCTATTTGAATTTATATTGATGTTTCCATGGTTAATCACTAATCAGACCTTCTTTCTACTCTTTCATAAAGATAATTTACTCACCTACTCAGGGTTCTTGGGAAAATTGTAATAGTAACCTCTAGGTTTGATAAGACAAAGTGTCACTTCCTTATGTCTTGTAGTGGTGGAGGTTATGAGAAACTGCCATGAAAGATGCCTTGAGAGGAAGGAAGATAGAAATCTTGTAAAAATGGCTAATTTAAAGCATGCAGTTTCTAATCATAATAAAAATAGTCATTATCCAATTGGTGCTTAAGAAGACAATAGAGTTTAAATATAGAAACATCTTCTTTCGAAGTAAAATACTCCCCTTTCTGTCTCCTAGAGTTGTCCACTTGTGGTTAGATGAACACCTGCAGAAATCTCTAAAATTGTTTATCAAAAAAAAAAAAAACTCTCTAAAATATTTACATATGTACAATTAGAAATCAAAAAGTTTCAAGAACAGGGGGAGGGAGAAGAAACTTCCCCATCCACCAAGGCCAATGCCTTGTTGGTTGACATGACCTGTATAAAATCCTCTTTAGGAATGGGCATTGGTAAAGTTCAATTCTGTGTCCATTCATATGAAAGAGACTTGTCCATCATCAATTATTTTTATATTAACGGCCCCATTATCATACATGGTAACTACCTCATAAGGAACCAACCATCGAGTGGCAAGTTTTCCTTTAAAATTTTTGAATCGTGAATCAAACAATAAATCCCAATCACCAGGTTGAAATTGTTTATTTTTAATAAATTTATCGTGTCCCTTGCTTCTCTGGTTTTGAACTAAGATTGTCCTTTGGATAGCATCTTGTCTAATCTCATCCAATTCGTTCAATGGTAGGGCTCGTTTTTTTTGTGCCTCACCTAAGTCTAATCCCAATTGTGCAGCAATACGAAAATTCCTTACTTGGAATTCAATCGGTAGAAGTACTTGTTTTCCATAAACTAGTTCGTATGGGGTATGCCCAGTGGTGTTTCTCCAGGTGGTACGATATGCCCACAAAGCCTCTGGAAGTCTATCAGCCCAATCTCTGTGGTGTAATTGGACAGTTTTGGTTAGGATAGTTTCCAATACCTTATTTGTTGATCCTACTTGGCCATTAGCTTGTGGGTGGTATGGAGAGGACTTAGGATGCTTTATCCCATATTTTTTCGTTAATTCCTTCATCAGCTTAGAAGTAAATTGTGTACCCTGGTCTGTGACAATATCATGAGGAACACCAAAGAGGGTAAAAATATATTCATAAATGAACTCAACAACATATTTTTCAGTAGCCCTAAACAAGGTTTTTTCCTCTACCCACTTGGTAACATAATCTGTGCAAACAATAATGTAATTCTTCTTGCAAGACATAGGGGAAATTGGTCCTACAAAATCAAGGGCCCATTTCTCAAAAGATTCTATCATAACCTGGGCATGCAAGGGAATTTCATCAGCTAATTTGGGTCTTCCTATCCTCTGACAGCTATCGCAACTTCTCACATATTTGGGAGCATCCTTAAAAATGCTAGGCCAATAGTAACCTGAATGTAAAACCTTATATGTTGTACGTTTATCAAAAAAAGTCCACCACATGGTCCATCATGACAACTTCGTAGGATTTTTACTATCTCATCTTCTCGAACACATATATGAATAATCAAGTCTGGTCCAGTATAAAAAAGGTCATGGTCAACCCAGGATTAGTTAGCACTTTGTGTTATAATTTGACGCTTTTCATGAGGTGACAAATGAGCTGGTAATTTTATAGTAGCCAAATAATTTTCCATGTCTGCAAACCATGGAGTGTTTACGGAGATGGAAAAGAGATTCTCATATGGAAAACTATGATCAATGGGAATATCATCACCCTCATGATTAATGCATGAGATAAAATCAACTACTAAGTTCTCTTTTCCTGGTCGTTCAAGGACGGTGATATTGAAATCTTGTAATAAAAGGAGCCACCTAGTTACTCGACCATTGGTAATAGGTTTGTTCATGAGAAGTCTAATGGAAGAGTGATATGTATGTACAAATACCTCATATCCTGTGATATAATGGAGAAAAGTGTTGATGGCATGGACGACTGCCAAGAATTCTTTTTCGGTGATTGTATAGTTTATCTCGGTAGGGGTCAAGTTCTCACTCACAAAGTAAATGACATAGGATTGTTGGTCTTCTTTTTGTCCTAATACTCCTTCTATTGTAGTATCATAGGCATCAATGGATATATGAAATGGAAGGGCCCAATTGGGTCCCCTAATAACTAGTGTCATAGATAATTTAGCTTTTAGAGTTTCAAAGGAGGTTTGATAATGGTCAGTCCAAAGAAAATCAACATCTTTTGTAAGCAATCCCAACATTGGTGCAACAATCTTTGCAAAATTATCAATAAATTGCCAGTAGTATCTAGCATGTCCAAGAAAGCTTCTTACCTCTTTTTGAGTCTTTGGAGGTGGAAGTTTGACAATTACCTCAATCTTAGCAGGATCCACTTTAATCCCTTCAGATGAAACATGATTCCCTAAGACTACTCCTTCAGTCAATAACAATTTACACTTTTCATGACTTAAGGATAAATTCATCTCTTGACATCTAATAAGAACTTTCTTCAAATTATCTAGGGCTTCCTGATAAGTATTACCATATATTGTAAAATCATCCATATACACTTCCACACAGTCATGAATGAGGTCAGAAAATATCCCTAATACTGCTTGTTGGAATGTGGCAGGAGCGTTACACAGAACAAATGGTAAGACCCTATAGTCATAGGTGCCCCAAGGACAAGTGAAAGTAGTCTTATCATGATCCTCAGGTGCTATGAGAATTTGGTTGTATCCGCTATATCCATCCAGGAAGGAAAAATATTGCTTCCCTGACAAGGTATCCAAGACTTGGTCAATGAAGGGAAGAGGAAAATAATCCTTAAGAGTGACCTTATTAAGTTCCCAGAAGTCAACACAAATTATCCATTTTCTAGTTACTTTCTTTGGAACCACTACAAGTGGGGATACCCATTTGATGTCAGAGATTGGATAAATAAAACCGACATTCAATAGTTTATGTATTTCCTCCTTCACTATATCCTTTAGTGATGGATTCATCCTTCTCTAAGGTTGCCTAACATGTGTTACTTCTGCCTGGGTATATATGTGATGAATGCATGTATCGGGGTGTATACCCTTCATATCGGTATATTCCCAGGAGCATTGTTCTTGTTGATATGCATCTAGTCCGAAATTTATATGTAGGAATTTCCCAGGACTAATCTCATAAGGCATGGTATAAGATATGGTAGATTCATCTATCTCAAAAATAAAATATGTTGAAGACAAAGTTGATGGGTCCAACTATTCTTGAAATTCTTCACCAAACATATACTCAAATTGGGTAAAATATTGAGGAAAATCAACACATGTGATCACATAAATAAATTGATTTAACACGCGTTTTGTTGTTTGCTCATGAAGTGCCCAGGAATGATCACTAGGAAACACGGGTTCTTCCCAGTTCTCATTCTCATATGGACATTCAAGCCACCATATATTCTCTATAACGGGTTGAGCTGGTGGGTATATGGTAAGTTTCTATATAGAAAGTCCATTAGAGATAGTCATTTCACCTTCTCTACAACCAATAAATTCATTGGTTGTGGCCAACCAAGGTATTCCCAAGATAACGGGGTGCCCTTTAGGAGGATCCTTTGAATGAATGACAAGAAAGTCTAATGGATATTTCCACGATGCTAATGTGACTATGATATTATCCAAGATTCCTTCAAGTATAAATTTTGTCTTATCTGCTAATTCCAAAATAGTTGGGGTAGGTCTAAGGAAGTGTTTCAACTGTAATTATTTTAAGGTAGTAACAATCATAACATTAATGGTTTCCATAAGTATATGAGAGTATTTCCAATGGGAACCTTATTAATGGTTATTGTTACTACGAGATTGATCCGTAGGATCTAAATGTTAAGTGCATTTTTGTTAAATACTATGAATGCTCAGCATGTTAATTTACTTTCAGCTTCTAAATAAAGACTGTAATTTGGAAATGCAGCACTGTACATAATGAAGATAACAGGAAACGAAAACACAGAAACAGAGGATGAAAAACACAGCAGAAAAGAGAGTACAAATGTTGAATTTGTTAACGGAGTTCACCCCCTTCACTGGGCTACGTCTCCGGGTCCCTCTCCAATGGAACCGATCCAATTAATCTTCAAAAATTGGTACACAATGGTTACAATAACATCTTCAGCAAACTCTGAGCAACTATGAGACAATAGTACTGTGCAGAATACTAAAAAACTACAAGTTCTGGCAAGTTTACAAAGGTTTTCAACAATAAGAAAACCACACCAGAACGTAGATGATTCTACAAGCAACAGTGCTTCACCAAAATGTCTCCACAGCTGTTAAACTTATCCTCCATGTTCTCCCTTGCATACTGGCTGAAACACCTGGTTATAAAGTTGCAGGCCCTCATGTTCTCCTCTGTGAAATTCCCGTCAACAACAGAATGATGCTCTAAACAAGGTTGAAACTCCTCTAACTGTGCATAACATCCACTATCATTCATTTATGTTCCGCTAAATGTGGCAACGGATCCATCTATTAGATTTGTTCCAGTTCCAAACNCTGTGAAATTCCCGTCAACAACAGAATGATGCTCTAAACAAGGTTGAAACTCCTCTAACTGTGCATAACATCCACTATCATTCATTTATGTTCCGCTAAATGTGGCAACGGATCCATCTATTAGATTTGTTCCAGTTCCAAACGGTTATATCCATCCAAAAATGTCGCACGTACAGACCCGATTTTGGTGCATCTATTCTATCCCTGCGATATTCTGGCAACAACCCAAACGTTATATCCGCCAGATC
Organism: Picea sitchensis; assembly: GCA_010110895.2. NCBI lineage: Eukaryota > Viridiplantae > Streptophyta > Pinopsida > Pinales > Pinaceae > Picea > Picea sitchensis. Next base: position 33,288 of record SNQJ01S0022298.1, read on the forward strand.
TGAACTGTATATTATAAATGGAACACACAGTATGAATATCCGCCATATATGAGAACTCCGCTATGTGATCCGCTAAACTGGAACATATGCTATTCATCCACTAACCAAATTTTGCGATGGTTTTGTTACATATATGTTATACCCGCCAAATAATGGATATAAATGGAACTCCGCCAAAGGTTATCAACAAATGTTATAACTTAACCGCGCACCCAATGCAGTGATTGCCAGATGTTTCAACAAATTTTGCACAAAACGTTGCGATAACTGTTTGATGTTACCAACTGACCACACGGGCTTTTCACAAATGTTAACAAATGTTGCCAAGATGTGCAATATATGTTACATATGTTGAACCATAAACTCGGCGCCACCACATGTCAACCTTTTCATATGGTCTTAACCATAACCATTGCACCATATATGTTAAATGCGT